>VCCN01004182.1:5163765-5175322 GCA_006491835.1 Architeuthis dux | reverse complement strand
CCTGGAAAATTCCTCTTTCAGACCTTTCATGTCAAAACTGATTTTCTCCGATAACACTGGTTAACAACATTTTCATCAGGTATATGTTGTGGTGTACTCTATGTAGTTTTGGGTGCTGATTCCGAAAATGTATTCCGTTTTCTTGCATCACGTCTAGTTTTCATGATGAGATGAAAGCTGTATTTTAACATATAGCCCTCACAGAGCACCATACGGGGTCCAAAGCTCAACGTTTTTAGATTGTCCTTTTGCATAGTATCTTCTTTGTATATCTTATACATAGTAATTTTGATATTTTGCATTGAAATGTTCTGACTGATACAAATCTTGTGTTCCTTTAACCTTCGCCTATATTGCCTAATGTCCAGTAGAATTGAAAACAGAACGTTTTTGTAGCAAAGAATGAGACGTGCTAGAGTGAAACGGACTCGAAATTCGTAATCTGCGTGCCATTTTTCAATCAAGTCCACCATTGACAAGGTATAAAATGAAATTATTGCTTGCGATGATAACATGATTTGCATTGATATTTTCTTGTTTAGCGTTATATGCACATTTAGAATACTAATAATAAAAGAAGCACTAATACTTAAGACGTACAAGAATTTTGACAGCAGTTTTTGCGATATAATTACAAATTTTATATTCCATGGGCTCTGGTAGAAATAAAATAAAGTGCTTAATCGTTGTAGTAACAGAAACGCATGTGGGATTTGCTTTGTCTAACTTTGTCTAAGTTCTCTCTAACAAAATAGGAAACGTTAAGAAGGAAAACTTTAAAAATATGGTTGGACACCGCTTACTAAAGAAAAGAAGAAAAACAAGCCTGAAAGTCAGACCATAGATGCGTGAGTTCTCAACCCTTGCCCCCAAAATCAGCTAGTTCTAGCTCCAAAAGAGCTAAATCGGCACATTTTCAGCCTGTCAGTCAGTCAGTCAGTGACGGCAATTTCTCCTAAGAGCAGAAAATAGAGAAACAGGTCTGGTTAGTCACTTAATAGAAACCGCCACGTGACCAACGTCTTTTGGCAGCATGCTGTGTTCGGGGTGATCAATTACAAAATTGTAAAAGGGGTGATCAATGAATAAGTTACTTCTCTTGCCTTTTGTTGGGTGGTGCTCACTAAAAAAAAGCCTGAATTTAAAAAAAAACCCAGCGTGAATGCGCACGGGCACAAACTAAGGGACCAATTTAGCATTAACTTATATTGTAAATTTAATCCCTCATAAACCCTCCCATTTTTTGTCCAGAAACCAAAACGTTTTTCTAGACATAACAAGGAGAAAATGTTTAAACTTTCATCCCTCTAGCTCCATTGGTGCGGCCTGTATATGCGATGCATTCATAGATAGCAAGCCAGACATCCAGACTCACTTGAAAACTAAAGAAACCTATGTTGACAGTTTTGGTTGACGGTTTCTAAAAATTAGTTGATAACGATGACAAGAAGAATGATTTATATCATATTGCACAGACGGATGTTTACTTGACCATTTGTTACCATCTATTTCCTTTTATTCTTTTTTTTCGATTTTCATCCTGCATTCTCTGCAAAAGATTATCAATATCACCAAGGGACGAAACATAATTATCTCACCACATTTGCTTACTTGCAATATGTACTGCTCATCAACTCTCAGAAAATAATCACACGTAATCATTGGTAGACTTTAATCAAACTAACTAAATGAAATCTTCACAAACCAGATTGGGTAATCTAGTTGGATAGTATTCAGTTGTGCAATTAAAAAGATACTTGATAATTTTATATCATTAATTAGAAAGATTATTATTTACGAAAGATTTCAAAACATTATCTTATCAATTGATATTCCCTGAAGGAGACATATGCACTCCGAAATATTACCAACATAAAAATCTAGCAGTTTGACTTTGTTCAGTTGATCTCGATTGGCGTCATTGGGAACTTCGTGATTTGCCTAATTACAAAATTGAAAAAGTCGCTTCTAACATCATAAAACGCTATCGATCACAATCTGACACAACATAAAAGACACCACACACACGCACAGGGGCGCGAGATCTGTTGCAACGTCCATTCTTCTACGACCATTGGGTCCTCGGACTATTCAAGTTCGTGCCCTCGAACTCTTGACCTACTCCAATGTGGATACGGATCATCCTTAGAATTGCTGTCACTGTTAAGCACATATATGCACAGTTCAGGAAGTGTCCACGTTTGGTACGTCCCAGCCTACACACATGTTATCATCTTCAGACAAAGATGGACTGCTCGGATAGTGTAATGGTTAGCATTGCACACAGGAGGTCCCGGGTTCGATTCCCGGTATGAGCGAAGAATGTTGAAAACTCTTCGTAAGGATAAATCTCCCGGTGCACTCAGCAGCTAATTAAGTACACTCTAAGCTGTGTGGTTAGGGAGGGAAGTATCCCTTCGGTGGCCTTGCATCCTGCCAAGGGGGTGGTCATGAAAACTTGTAAGAATAAAGTCCTGCTCTCGACCAGACTTGGAGCTTGCAAGGATCACTAAGCTGACGCATGCAAAGGAAACCGGGATTTCGTCACCGGCCGTATACTCCATTGGGAGTTGTCTCTTAAGAGGCTTTACATTATATCATCCACACACACCCAGTGTCCATATCTGTCTCAGAAATATTATCTTCCGTAGTGAATTCATTCAGCACTTCATCATCGCTAAGATCATTAAACGTTTGTAAAACGATACTCACAACATCGATGTAAAGGGCATAGCAAGGGTCATTTTCAAATGAAAAAGACAACTCGATACTAGCTTTGTGGTTGCAGATGAAAATTAGGGCTTCAGGTTCGATTGTTCTCATCTATCTTAGGATATCAGTAACGCATTGTAGTGGAGGAAATAAGGGCATATAATGCTTCGATCTACCAATAGGGCGGTACTATTTCAGTGTTTATTGCAGTGGGTATCTTTAACTAGATGATGCAACTGTCTATATTTTGAAAATACTCAAAAACTGGTGTGTTGGGTGAGGGTCATCGTCCATGAAAGGAAATATTACATAATCATTGTATAATATAGATTTCTGAATGTTTGACCAAAGAAATAAAAAAGAGAAAATGTTAAGGGTCAAAGAACAACTAAATTATGTTAAACATAGCATCCTTTTACAAAGAATCAGAATTCCATGACCTTAACAAAGATGTTAATTCTATCAACTGATTTATATAGATTACTAGAATATAACGCAAATTTGGTTTTGTAATCATAAACAAATTATTTGTTGAAATGTAAACTTTATATTTAATAACTTATTATCATATTTAAACTTTTTGTTAATCGCTGCGAATCGCTTTCAAACATTGAACACTGTCTACTTGAGCAATTCAACACATTTGTTTTGATGTCCTGTTATGAAGCCTTAAAGTTCAGTTGACAGGGCAGCTGACTTGCTTTGTTTTCACGTTGTGGTTTGGATTGCAAAGATGGGATAAATTTGTCCTAACCTTATAGAGTGCCTTTCATCCTCTTGTTCTTCTGTTAAAAGTCTGAGAGATATACCAAAGGTAGTATATTCAGTATGTATATAGTTTATGTTCCAGGTGCTTTTTCTCGATGGCTGGGGTAATTTATGGATTTATATGATGAAATGTCACAGTATAACCGAAGCAAATTTAAATGAGAGACGATGCATGAAACTTGATTAACTGAACTGATCGCTGCAACTCGATACGAGAGTATTGCGGCTCATAGGAGAGCACACTGCCATGAAGCAGCGCGTGCGTGAGAAAGGACTGGGTGCACAGTCCGGTCCTAGCTTGGCAATATGTTCTGTTAATCGGTGGCAGAGCATTAGGCTAAGACGGCCGCAGAACAATCTTGTTGCTGCATACCGCACCTGGTATTCCCAGACGGTCACCCACCTATGTAATGACCAGGCTCGACGTCACTTATCTTCGGTAATCTTACGAGAACCGGTGTGTCCAACGCGATTTGACCGTGCCCTTAGAAGTTTAAGCTGAAATTCTGATGATAAACAATAATAACAGAATAAACATAGTCAAAACCCCGGGAACAAGAAGTCTCAGAACAACACGTGTTTTTAAAAAATCAACCTTAACAAAATTCGAGCCAATATTTAAACAGTTTTTGTTATGTTTCAACTGCAAAATAGATGACACATATACATATTCTGCATTAATCACATGCCACGAGCTTTAAACACTTGTACCCATTGCAAGTGAGTTGGTTTCTCACGGTGAGATCCATGAATAAGGTTTTTTTTTAAATTTTCCTACAAACATTGTAGGGGAGACCGGGGCTAGTTTGACCCCGGGGTAAGTTGGACCACATTATTTTATTTGAAGCCGAAGCGGTTTTCAGTCATTTTGGTAACATGGCTAAGTCACATGATCGCCTGCCTTCTTGCACCGGAATCCTGGAGCGTACGCGTTGCCGACTGGTGAGATGAGTGCTAAAAAAACTGATTTTGAACATTAAAAGTAAACTTGTTGAAGATTTGTTCGGATCAGGTTTTTGAAATTTAAGAAGTTTCAATTTCAGAAACCTGAATGTTTGGGTGGGCCAAAGAAAGATACAAAGATGCACCTCTCAGCGTTTTTGTGAATCGTGTTCTGCTTATTGAAAATGAGTGGGCCGATTTGCCCCAACATGAGGCAAGTTGGTCTCTGTGTCACTAGGTCACTATAGACAAACAGTGCGTTATGTTACAATAGTTTTGACATTTATTGATATCACAAGTTTAGGCAAGATATTGACGCTCAGTTTAAACCATGAATGGTTACTCTAATGGGGATATGGACAGCCGAAAGAGTCACACGTGTGTATGAAGTTTAGTTGAGTTAGCGGCGCCTGTTTGCCGAGGAGTAGACGTTCAGTAAGGCGGCGTCGTGAGTGACTGATTTCATATACCTATCGCGCGGACGTAGTTGTAAGTAATTCCAGCTTGACCGGCCTTCTGAAATCTGTGCTTTTTAAAAAATAATTTTGTAATATCTTATCTTTAGTCGATACGAACCGGGTAAATAGTTTAAATTTAGCTGCTACATAATCATTTCCAAATTCATATCAATCGAACATTTGCAAGACGAAGCCATGTTTACCATGGATTACTAATGAGTTTTAAAAAATAGCAGTTTGCCTCAAATTCGAACCTATTTTTCACCAAGAAAGCTACCATTCTGACCAGCCTATCATACCTCATTTTGTTCAGTATGACATTCTGCCCAAGAAAAAAAAACCATGCCGGAGCCTAAAACCTTATATCTCGTTTCTGATCGCATCCATTCTACCTCAATTGTTTCAACACAAAACAAGTAATAAAAACAATTACAAATTTAGGTGGCTTGATGCTTTTAGAATGTTGATCCTTCGGGGATTTCAGCGTCTTTGCAGTTTTTTATGGGACATTTTGCACAGTTGGCTTTCGTGTCATATGCAGGAACGGCCCTAGGATTCTTGGCGCCCCTGGCAAGCTGAAGTTCATAACACTTTAAAGTATAGTATCATCTTATTTATTTATATATTGTCTAGAATGAATCGGCCGAAACGTTGTGTCAGCAACAGAGATGGGAAGAAGAGATTAGTTTGTCCGAACAAAAGTTGGAACATTATTTATTTATGTTTTACAGTCAAGAAAATAAATATGTAGGAATAACAAGAACCTTAAGTTCAATGATGTGTCCACCACCCTTACGTCCATGTTTCAAATAGATTCTAAACGTAGTAGTAGTAGTTGAGTTAGTAGTAATTTTTTTTATTTCGAGAATTGATTAAATAAATATTCTCTTAATGACATCACACATTCTGACATCATAGCAGCGGGTAAATAAATCACATTACCCCCTTCCTTCCTCTTTCTGTTCTTTAACATATTAGTGACCGACCGAAAAGTGTTTTATAGAGATGCTTAGACGCATCTAGAAAGTTTGTTACGTGAAAAATCTGACTTCACATCAGGCAGTTTTCTTATTTTGACAGACTTTATTCTGTTCAATTTATTCATTATCCCATTTTTCCATTTCTATCTAGAAAGTTTTATTGTCTCAGACATACGACAGTCGCCCCCAGCCCTTGGCTCCCTGGGCGACTGCCCGTGTTTCCGGTACTTATGACCGGCCCTGGTCATATGCAACTTTCAACAATCAATTCCCCGCTCTACAATGACGACCAGGGCGCGTGAGTCAGGGTTATGGGTTATGCATGACCTTCTCCTTGAACCAAAAAACAACTAATAACAAGAATCAATTAAAAACAGAATTGGGATGATGAATAGATTCATACTGAAGATACCTCTGTATTAATTGAAACGTCACCACAAATTTAAATGAAAAATGTAAATCATTTATCCAGATGTCCGCGCGAGAATGTGGCGAGAGGGACTTGCTGAAGGAATGATGGATAGAACGTAGGAGAAAAAGTGTTAAATTGAAATCTAGATGATGTGGCAACTATGCTTCAGTCATCACATGATAAACCTGGCACGCCTGATACGTCACCACAAACACGTGGCCCCACACACTGCGCGCACGTCCCTATCTCCACGCAGGAAAGTCATCAAACATTTGCAAGAAGCCATGTTGAAGCCGTCAGCCATAACTCACTGGAAATGCGTGCCACGATTGAAATCCATCATTCAATTTGCGAGAATACACATTGTGGCTGCCAGGCAAGCCGTAAATATCTATTCCATTTGGGTATTAGGGATTTTAGGAATAGCAAACGGAATGGTCGTTGACTAAAAGGATTTTTAAATCATTCCTTTTTTTTCTGGTTGTTTATTTCGTGGTTATGAATCTCACCAACCCAGTACCTAGGAAGAAATCCCAAAACGCTGAAATGAGTAGAACGTTTATTTCTTTTCTTTCAGTCATTGATTTCTATATCCTGTCTCAACGCTCTGGGTGTGTTTAACATTAAAAAGAAAAAAAACAAAACAAAAAAGAAAAACGCCAATGAAATCCAACTCTCAATCTCCATCTCTTATCGTACAGTGTGTATATATGTATCATCGTCCCCCGCTTATACGCTCATCGAGGCTCTCACTATGTTAGGTACACACGGGCAATTGTTAGTAAGACCCACTTCCGGCTTGCTTGGCCTGTCAATGCTTCGTTCTGCTTACGTCACTTGGTATTCCATAATAGTCACCCATCTAGGCACTGACCAGACTCGGCGTTGCTTAACTTCGGTGATTTTACGAGAACCGGTTTATCCGACGTGATTTGGCCGTAACCCCTTAGCCTCTAGGAGAGGTTCCTCAATCCTAGTCCTTGTGCTGAGTTCTTAGCGGAGAGACATTGAGTACCATTTTCAAAGTCTTTGGTATAACTCGGCGGTGGATTGAACCGCGGCCTACCAACCCGGAAGCGAGCACTCTACAACTGGGCCACGATGATCAGTTTATCGTGGAGTAAGAGTGGAAAACTTGCGTCAATAGAACTGATAGTGGGATATGGTACTGTGAGTTTTGTGGTTCATGCCTATTCAAAGAATAGCGTGAAAGTACATCGGCGATCTGAAATCTGGATTTGAAACCTTTCGGTCAATTCTATTTTCTGGCATTCTTGGCCCTGTGGAGATCACAAAATGTTATAAAAATGAAAATAGAATTAATGCATTGATAAATTCAGCGTGTAGATACATTGTATGTAGAGAGTTTTACAGAACAAAAGAATGTTCATAGGAACTAGTCTTGAGAGATTATGTGAATAGACAACTAATTAGTAACCAAATCAACTTCATTTCTTGTTGGCTCATAAAATAGTTACCTACACGCAGAGGCGTAGCTGAGGGAGGGTGGGGGCTATTTGAAAATGCCCAACGGGACCCCAAAATGAGGAGGGCACAAACGCTTTATAAATAATAGTTCACCTACTGACATTATACAATAATAAGGATACGTTTGTACAAACATGAATTGCATAAATAATAATTCAGCGTTTAGGGTCCTTTTTCATCAATTAATTAATAGTGCATATCTATTTATTGCAAATGTTCTTGTCCAACAAATCTCACTAAATCTTGAATGGGGCCCTCAAGGAGCCAAGACCCCAGGCTCCCAAATTCCTAGTTACGCCTCTGCCTATCGGTATGTTATTGGAATTATGTTATCCAATATCATTGTTTTCAGTCATTACTCATTACACTTATATAAAACAAGTATACATTGTTTTCTATAATATATTTAGAACATTCTTCGTGCAGTGCGGTGTGTTTATAGGATTATGACATACACGACACATGTTTGTCAAACTTACAAATTAACCAACACCACTTATAATAATACGCCGGTACTCGGGCAAGATGCCGAATGCACTTTTGCCGAAGGACGAGAAGCCGAAGCCAAGATGCCGAACGGACATGAAGCCGAAATGATGAATAGATATTAAAAACTTCTAAAAAATCTAAAGATTGCTAAAAAGAAATTACTAAAACTATAAAATGCTACTATAAATTATTACAATTGAAGTTGTCTTCCTCTGGCTCCGTTCCTTTGTATCCCCTACAGGAAGTATTAAAAGAATTTATATTTTTTTCCTTTTTGTCTTAAGATATGTAAGATTATTAAAAAAATATTTTTTTCCCTCTTTAAACTTTAGGAAAAATGACATTTCGACGTCATAGTTTTCCGGCTTCATGTCCACTCGGTGTCAAAGTTTTCCGGCTTCATTTTCGACAACTTTTCACTGATTGCATTTCCAATTGTTATTCCTGTATTCTGAAATATTTGAAAGCATATTTTGATGTTTTCCATGCTACCATAGAAATGTAAAGTCTATAATAAAATTTATTTATATCTCTAAGATTCTACAGACCTTGGCTGTGAACCTGGGGAATGTTTCCAATTGGTCCCCGCAGCTCCTAATGCCGGTCCTGATGAGATCTGTATTGATTTTTTTCTTTTGACTCTCCTTCGAGGAAAAGATATTTTGTTAAAAAGCCAGAGAGACTGAAAAAGCAACGCATTAATCTAAAAGAATTTTTTCTCCGTGTGAGTCACTCGGCTGCAACGGAATATATTGATGTGAAATCTATCCACTTAACATCCGGGTTTACATCCTGTTGAACGTTCTAAGGATTAGCCAAATGGCGTGTTGAATCACTTGTGATCATTAATTGGTGATTTTGGTAAAGCAATTTCCGGGGGAGGGGGGCATCCAGATCTTGGGCCTCTTTATGATTGAGACATTTGTAAATTTGAAAAAGAAAAAATGGCGGTAACAATGATGCAACGGCAAACTTTCAAATCCCCTCGGCCCCGATGAGGTCGGAGGGGATGCCCTGTTTGCACCCCCTGTCCCATGACTAACGATGAATACAGTAGATCTTTTATTAAAATAAAGTGGTGTCCATTTACGTCCACTTTCTTTCCGTGTCCAATCCTGAGATCAGAGGTGGGTCTGGGGACTATTTGAAAACGCAACTCGGGCCTCAGATGGGGGCGGACACCTAAAAGCTTTATAAATAGTTGTTCACCTACTGCATTTCTACTGACAAATCTCACTAAATGTTCGAAGGGCCCCTCAAGGAGCCAATCACCTGCCTGAGATGTAACAACGTCTAGATGACTGATGGTGGACAGCATGCATGAAGGTTTAGATTGTGTGTGCGTATAAAATTCAAAACTATTTTACTTTTTCATATATTTATTCGCTTTATTTAACACACGTATGCACAGAAATTGGCGATATATATGAACAAACTCACATAGTATTAACATTACTAACCTGGCTGCAATGGATATGTCATCAAAAAGACTTGTAGCCATTAAATAGATCGTTATTACAGATTTCAAACCTACTATCAGTGATAGAAATAGGTGTTGGGAACTAAGTATACGGTAAGGCAGGGTTTGGGGAAATAGGTATACGGTAATGTCTCCATTAGAGATATTGAACATATACAAAACCTGGAATTTGAGAAGTTGGTATACGCCGTACCCCTGCGTACCGCTTTCTTATTTCCACCACTGCCTACTGCCATGAGAATCCCTTACATTTTTTTTAGAGGATTCTTGGAAAAATAATCATCATCATCATCATCATCATCATTTTAACGTCCTTCATTGGACTTAAACTTTCTCCAAAATTCGCCAGATCTCTCTATCGCGAGCGTCGCGGCGCCAGTATCTTCTGAACCTGTCTAAATCGTCGCGCCTTATTTTCTGTCGGCCACAGTTTCGCATATGGTCTCTGGGGATCCATGTTGTGAGTCGCGATGTCCAGCGGTTGTCTGACATTCTTGCAACATGACCAGCCCATTGCCATTTGAGTTTTCTAATGGATTCTATGATATGACTATTTTTTCTCTAATATACTGTACAGTCTTGTGACCCCTCCATCTGACGTCAATCATGGTCCTCTCTTGTGCACGTTGCATGGTTCTCTTGGTTAGGTTCTACGTTTCAGTTCCATAGGTGACTATCGGGAGGACACACTGGTTATAGACCCTTCTTTTTTGTTCTTGAACGTAGAGCTTGCTCTACCGAAAGCTTGCCAGCCTAGGGTGATTCTTTGTTTGATTTCTTCTTCTTTTGAGGATTTCATGGAGACCATTTATTATTTCAGTGAAAAACACACGCAGATAGAAAGATGTACATATTTAAATATAGATGTGTGTATATATAGTCAACCTGTACTAATCATAATTCTACGTGGTTATGATTTGTTCAAAAGTATGTTCTTATTATAAGAAATTAAAAATAATCATGTGATCAGTAAGACTCATTAGGGGTAAATTATGTCGATGCTTCTTAACGAAGCTAGAAAAATGTTATTATTTACCATACTCGGAGTATTCGTTGTATCTACGTGAATCTGCGTTACAGAATCGTTTCCTTAATATACTAAAGATGAACAGATATACACGGATGCTGGACGACTTGAAATTTTACGAAGTGAAGAGAAAATGTGGACAAAAAGATTGGTTAGAAATATTTTGAGTAGAAATCTGATCATACGATAAATATAATAACTTCGGCGCTCTTTACAGTATAGTTTAATTTATTTATGTTTTATAGTGAGAAAAATAAATATATAGGAATAAAACGTTTATTACAATAACCAGGTAAAAGAAAACAGTTCCAACACAGCATCAGAGTTCCAGATCATCATTTGATGAATATAACAGGTTCATTACTATAACAAGGAGAGCGTCCATTTGCATTACTGACAATTGTCTTTAAATGGTTTTGTTACAATCTCACCCTTGACACACTCATAATGAAAGCATCTATAGTGCCCCAACAACACAGCAGTACTGGTTTACAGGATTAAAAAAATCTGAATGTACGCTTTTTTTTCAAGCAGAGCCCGGCACATTTTAAACTATAGTATTATTCATTTATTTATGTTCTACAGTGAGGAAAATAGATATTTAGGAATAAAAAGTTTATAATAACAGTTCCGACTCAGCATCAGGGTTTCATATAATCATCTGATGAATATAACAGATTCATTATTATAACAAGGAGATACTCTCCATTTACATTAATGACAAATAATTATTTTCTAACTAAAAGCAGTTCATATATATCTACGGTGCAGGGGTGGTAACTGTAAATTTAGACTTTTAAA
>VCCN01004182.1:5119787-5133950 GCA_006491835.1 Architeuthis dux | reverse complement strand
TGTGTCCGAAAATGATTTTCCCTCCACAGAGATCATCATCGCGGTCCGCAGCCTGCGGAAGCGAATCGGACAGAGGGACATCATCATCATCATCGCCGCCCGCAGCCCGCGGAGGCGATCCGGACAGAGAGACATCATCACCATCATCGCCGTCTGCAGCCCGCGGAGGCGATCCGGACAGAGAGACATCATCATCATCGCAGTCCGCAGCCCGCGGAGGAAAAATGATCGTCTCTAAAACTCTCTAACTCTCTACATCTCTTTCCCTCATGGCGACCTTCTCAGAAACTACTATCTCTCTCTCTCTCTCTCTCTCTCCCTCGTGGCGCCGTGATCGCGTGGTGGTTAGTACCCCACGTTATGCTACAAAGTCCATGCCTCAAAGAATACAGGCCGTCTAATTAGGTATATTTCATGAAATCAAAAAGGTTAAGCTATTAAATTGTTTTGTGTCATATCTGTGATTGGTTTATTCGCTGCAAAGTAAACACGGTGGGTGAACATCCTCTAAATGTACTGATTCCATCATTTTTGTATTCGAAAAGGAAAGAAGATATTTCTATTAACATTGCTTCAGTCGTTACACTTTCAATTTAAACTCATTGGTCAATGATGGACACTTAAGGTGACAATTCTTTCTTTGAACGCTAATTTTCAGTAGTTGGCAATAATAATAAAAAAAAATCAATCAGCGTCATAATTCTATCGGAGCTGTGCACGGGTGCGCGCGCACACACGTTTTGCAACCAGAGCACAAATGAAAATTGTTCAATGTCTGTTGAAACGAATGTCTAGATATAAAACTCGATCACGTTCATGGGCATTTTCGAATGTTTTATGCGATCTACTCCAGTATATTCAACTAATTTAGTTATACATTAAAAAAAACAACTTTTCATATATGATTTAGTTTCAGAGGCCCTGTCGGCTGGGGCCTAGAATACGCTGACTGCATGCCCTGCAGAGGGGTAAGACCGCCCCCCCCAAAAAAAAAAAAACCAAAACAGGCGCCACCAAAGACGCAAGACTCTAATTTTAAAAAATAACCGTTTACAAAAGTCGCAAGACACTATTTTGGGGATTATAAACTGATTTCGGCATTAAATGACCTAGCAAGGGTTTCATATGCCGCTAAACAAATCAATCAATCAATTAGTTTCAGAGAAAATAAAGTACTCTGTGGCTTTGTAAATAAAGAAAATACAAAAAAGATTATTACGAATTACTAGCGTTAAATCGGAGGCTGGCCATAGAATGTAGCATGCTGGATGACATGTAAATATTTTATGACTATCCAAAATTCTAAAATATTTTTAAAGGAGATGTTTATGGTGACTGGATTGCAAGTCCTGCAAAGAAAATCCTACTTATTATATGATAGATTATAACAAACCAATATACAACATCTACAATAACAAGTACACACACAATGTTCCCTGTAATTTTTTGTAGTCAGCGGACGCAAATATCTTATGTTGTGCAAATTGTGTTCCTGTGACAAAAGTATGTACGCACTTTTGAATTCGACATAGGGAATCAATATTTTTTCAATAAAAACCTCCAGAATTTGAAAACTTTTGTGCGCACATTATTTTCATTTGTACATTTCTTTATTTACAAAGCCGAACAGTACTTTATTTTCTCTGAAACTAAATCAGATATGAAAAGTTTTTTTATTAATGTATAACTAAATTAGTTGAATATACTGGAGTAGATCGCATAAAACATTTGAAAATGCCGATGAAAGTGATCGAGTTTTATATCTAGACATTCGTTTCAACAGACATTGAACAATTTTCATTTTATCTCCTAACAAGTGTAGATTTTACAAAAAGAACGAAAGAAAGATAATAATCCGTGTACCGATAGTCTTTAAATATAAAAAAAATCAGCCTGTTTATGATGAATTAGGATCTAGGATTTGTGCAGTAAAAGGAACAAGTAATTTCTTTAATGCTGCGAATTTTCTGCCAGAAAACTTTAATTTTCAAATTAAATTTAATGATCCGCGCAGATTTGAGGGGAAAAAAAGAAATCCGACAATTAACAGATGTTTTAGAATTTGTTGCGATTATTGAGTCTGAAAACTTACAAAACGAAAATAAGGCAAACAAATTACGTTATGCAGGGGCGTAGGTGGAGATTTAGGGGCCCGGGGAACTTGGCCTTGAGGGGGCCCCTCCAAAGTTTAGTGAGATTTGTTATTGTATAATGCTAGTAGAAATTCCTAAAGCTTTTGGGAGGCCCCCTTCATTGGGGGCCCCGGGGGGTTTACCGCTTTTCGCCGACCAGTAAGTCTGTCCCTAAATAATGTAGCAAGATAACAATAAAAAAAAAAACTTCCATAATCTGGTACTTGTTAAGATAATATAACTTTCAGGGACAATGCAGTAGTCTCCCCGCGCGCGCACGCGCGTGTGTGTGTGTGTGGGGGGGCAACCCCTCACGAGATTGAAATTTCGCGAATAGTATCTTTTGACCCCCCCCCTCAAATCTAATGTATTGTACTATCTTAAATGCAAATACGTACATTACTGTACATTTAGCAGCAACAATTCACCAATAAAAATTTACCGGCAACAATTTATCGATATATGCAAATTATTGAAATATACAATTTACCGAGATCTTTGAAATTGAAAAAAGTTAGAAATTAAAAAGAATTTACTGGAAAGAAAACATATTAAAAGATTTAGATACATAGGCCGGGTGCCAGCAGGGCCTACCGTGCCCCCCCCCCCCCCATGATTCTACATTTAGGGTACCAAAATGTCCCTTAGGATGTCCTCTTTCAGAAAAAAGATGTTCCCAAGAAAAAAGTTGGGAAGAACCACCTCATTTGCATAAAACAAAATGGCCGCGAGCACACATAAAAAAAGACAAAATTTCATATCTCGTCTCCCAGTTGACATATCTGAGTACTTTAAAGGGCTAAATCAGATTTCAGATTCTTGATGAAAGTATATATGTATATAGATCCCAATTTGTATATGTTAGTTGTAAAAGGCCAAAAACGCGAAGTATATATTCAGCATTTTACGAAAAGAAAAGTCCACAGTCCAAATCCTATGGATCGTAGAATTAATTTATGATTGTGGTATATACATATATATATCGTTAGAAAGGGAAATTCATGTATGTTCCAAATATCTCTTGGGCTCAAAGAGTTACAGCCCAAAACGTGAAGCTAAGTATTCAGCAGTTTACGATTAAAACTGCAAGTACACAGTCCAAATTCTATGGACTGTGGAATTGATTCTTGATGGAAGTATATACATATATATATCGTTGGAAAGAGAATTTTATCAGCTTGTGTATGTTCCAAATATGTATCTGTTGGGCCTAAAGAGCTACAGCCCAAAACGTGAAGCTAAGTATTCAGCATTTTACGATTAAAAGTACAAATTCTATGGACTGTGCATTTAGTTTCTGATTCTGGTATATACATATATATTCTATATAAAGAGAAAGAAGAAGCTGATTAGCAATGGCTATTTATTTTATAAAGACAGACAAAGTGATAATAAAATATATTGGAAATGCGATAAATATCATAAAATAAGTAGTCCATGGGCCAGGGGAAATATTGGTACACAAAATGGTACTAAAAATGATTGATATGTGTCTTTAGCGGTGCCAAAGCTATGTCCAAAAATGCTTGATGGACATGCCAGATGCTCAGCTTAAGTGAGTAATCACATAATTTAAGGTCAAAACCATGTATTTTCTCCAAAATAAAAAAGGAGAAAGGCATAAGTAATTTATGGTCTATAATTATTCTATAGAGATTATAGTGTTGGAGTTAGACTGGCAGTTTAGTATAAGGCCAAACAAAACATCAAAACAAAGAAATATAGATCTTATTTAAAACTTTTGCCTTCGTTTTACTTTTCAAGTAACACTAAATAGTTTCACCGGAATTGGTCTTGGAATGTGCACAAGTATATTGAGAATATGAGAATTTGACTACTAAGGACAAACTTTGTCCAAAACTGCTGTCATGGTTATATATGTGTGCCCAAATTATCTTGTTCATTCTACTCATCATCATTTGGTTTAATATTGAAGCTTGAAGATAACAGGCATATGTGCACGTTTGTACGTGCCTTGGAAATGAACTATCTGGGGACTGGCAAACACGCCTGCATTTGCAGGAGAGGAACTGGGGCTCCCATCATCCACTTGATGCTTAGATGACCAGTTTCATCAAATTTTGATTACTCGCTTCAGCTGAGCGACCCAACGGTCCATCAATCATTTTCATACTCCACAGACGTACAAAACCAAAATGTATTGTTAAATCTAATACCTCCTAGTGTACCAATACACCAAATGTTGGCTCCTGGCCCATGGTCTAATATACATACTTCGATCACTCGCTTCAGCTCGGAGACCCAAAGGTACATCAAGCATTTTCATACTCCGCAGACATGTACAAAACCAAAATGTATTGTTAAATTTAGTACCCTCTAGTGTACCAATACACCAGCTTTAGGCACCTGGCCCATGGACTAAAGGTGCAAAGCCCGGATAACTACATGTTACGATGAAATTGTTAAAACCTTGAACGAACATACTCATGTCTGTGACGCCGCTGATAATTTATTTCATGTCAACATTAGATTTTTACATATGATCATTAATTAACCTTGCTTTTGGGGTTTTAGGTTACTTTGTTAAATTTACTTTTTTACTTTCTTCTTTGTTTTATTTTATAGTTTTATTTTATTTTATTTTGACCTTCTCGGTAAATTGTAGGTACTCTCATGCACTTTTGACAACAAAATGACATGTGTCTATAAAAACGCTTGAAACTTGTAACCTATCAATTTTATCGTACTAATCTTTGTGCTATTAATAAGAATAAAGATTGTGAAAAATTCTATTATAAAAATTATTTGTGTAAACAATATAAACTCAGAGATAATTATGTTTGAAAACGTGTTTACACTTAGCGAAGGAATGTATCGTAATAAGTAAGAGTAGCTACCATTTAATTCAGTGGTTCCCAATCCTTTTATTTAAATGAATTTTCCCACGGGCCCCTGGCTTTTGAAAGTTCTACCTACTCAGCAAGCTCATGGACCCACAGTAATACTTTTGTGGACCTCCCCAGGTGCCTATGAACCCCAGTTTGCGAACCGCTGAATTGATAGAACAAAAATCACGAATATCCAAATCTGCGAAATTGAAACCAACGAAATTGAAACCAGCGAAATTGGAGGGACTACTGTACTTTCTTTTCTAAATTCAGCATGAGGCATTCCATAACAAGGATTATCTCCCCGCCCCAATGTTTCACAAACCTTTTTGGACTACCGACCCCATCATTATTTATAAAATAAATGCTAACAATTAAAAAAGAATCATTAAAATTCAATTTCTGATGTATCATTTTTGACCGACATTTTAGGTGGGGGAACCACTAAAAATATAATGTATCAGAGTATATAAACATACTTAATGTAAAAATAATTAGGCATACGACTTTATGTGTAGGAGGTATTTGGCCCTTGCCCTCTCACCATCAATTGTCTTCCAACGCCCCTACCGCCCCTCGCCTTTCAGCGCCCTCTTGAGTCTTCAAAGGGGGTGGTAGCGCCCATTTTGGGAATCACTGTAAAATAGATTGATCATCCCAAATCATATAGACTGTAAAAAGTAATCATGTCACAATTATTCAAAATAAGAGACGAATTCAATTTATTTATTTATTTTATTAGGTGAAGTATTGTAAATCATTATTATTAATTTTCTTTTTTGCTACTGTTTACCTTCATCTCAATTTTTGTTACTTTGTATCGCAACTAAACTCAGGCCGGATTTCCTTTGGCAGTGAGTAAATAAATTAACATCACGGATCGGAATAAAGAATAAGTTACCGGTGAGAATCGAACTCACGATCCCCTATGCCGGAGGGTGGCTACGGGAACTAGTGACAAGCGCGAGTCCAAATCAAACCTTTAAACTCAACCCCTCTCCAGATCTCTTCTGCGCCATATTTGTTATTAACTGGTAGTTCAGTATCGGTAATCCAATTTATTTTATTAGATGAAGTATTTTTTGCTACTATTTATCATCATCTAAATTGTTGTTGCTTTTTATCGCAGTATCTAAAAGATATTTCTTTCATTATTTGTTGTTTTTGTTTACTAAAAATATGTTTCAAAGTTGACATACTGATAAGAATGTATGCAGAATTAATGTTTCTTTCGGACCGGTTTCCTCATCTTTGTTGTCTTTACCTCTACGTTTCGACAGCTGTACCCTCCGGTCTTCTTCATTATTCTAATTTCATTCTGTAGCCAGAAGACCAGAAGCCAAATGACCAAAATTAGTTTTTACAAACAGATAGGATCTAAATAGCACGTTCCAGATGCTTATAAAAAAGGAGGCAAAATGTCATAAATATTTTCCGCCCAATCAGAAACATTGCTGAGAACCACTTCCCAGATCCCCATCTCAAGCCCTTCTGTGCCCCCTTAACCCTTAAATACAATACTCTCGGCTAGGCTCCTCAGTAGTGACAATGGTTCCCCTATTATGGACTTCTTCACTATTGCACTCTTCTTCGTTTCAGTACGATGTAGTACAAATAATAATAAATCTTCCGTTATTGTTATTTTTTGGTATTCGTATTCTCATTCTTTATTTCTTCCCAATCTGCAGCATTATGCCTCTTTAGGGTCGCTAAGTACATTCAGATTCCTCCACTTAGTCTGCAGCTAAATTCCAATGGAGTGTCACGACACACTGTGTCAAACAACCAGCTACACAAGTATCATTTTGGACTCAACAACCTAGTGATCTCAATCTGACTCCAGCAATTGATACCCGATTTGACCTCCATAGAAAAGTGAACACGATCTCACTACGACCACCTTCCAATCATTGGTAACTCCGATGCCTAAAATAATATTCAACATCTTCGTTAAAATTATGACTCGGAGAAAGAAAACGCAACAACCTTCACACATCAAACTATTCATGAACAGCCTAACTACTTCGGATAATTCCATATGGGCCAGTGTCGTCTTTTTTCTCTCCACACATGATGAAATTGAAACATGTATTCCTTAAATAAGTGGTCTCAGAATGATGGAATATGTCTAGGAAATGTCAAGAAATGTTTTCCAGTGGGATCGTAAAAACTGAAAATAGATCTAGAATGTCCGCTTTCTGCCATTATGTAGGTTTCCTTCTACCCTGGACACTTTCTGAAACCTTTCTTCCTTTATGAACAAGTTTATAACAACACATTTTTTACTTTCTCTTTTTATCTGACTCACCGGCAGTCTTAAAAGAAACACCATCATAGCGTTACAAGTTTAATAAAAGTCTTCGGCATTTTTATTATGTCCGAAATATCTGAAGATTAAGAGTGTAAAATACTTTTTTGAAAGAACCGAATGCGGCTCCGTCTCCGTCTTGATAAAAATGAATGTATTTAATTACAATTGAAGAAATCTCTGTGTGCGTGCATTGCGATTACTCTACAACTAGCCATTGTACGAAGTTGATATTAGTCAGCACACGAGGCATTGCGGTGTCGGGTTTGAAGTTGTTTGAATCAGCGGTTCTCGAGAAATCTAATAAAAAATAAATTGAAGATTACAAATCTTTCTTTATAGTTTCTATAAATCATCTCCCTTGATTTCCGCTCATTAGAATTATCTAAATTTAGATATGAAATATTTAAATTGGCAACACTGAAGACAAGTAACCGAAATTCTCCGAAGCCATAGTTTCGTACGACGGACGGAAAATTATTTTACATGACAATTATTGCAGGCTGCTCCACACACTATAAAGTCCAGCCCCTTTCAATATGCACCTTTGGAATGGACACTGCCCTAGTATCGCAAATAAGAGAAAATTATTATACATTCTTTCTTTTGAACTACTCCTTTTATCACAACATTTCAGTTGCTCTACCCTCCGATCTTTCTTATGCATCTGTCGCATTGGGCATTCTTTAAGGAACTTCGAGCAGAAACTTTTATTTGATCCACGCGGCGATGTTGTTCCCATTCCCGTACCTGTCATATCCATAATCCACATATTGACATTGTTGGGTATCACTCCCACTACTACCATTGGACAGTTTTTAGAATCTCGGGACAACAACGAGAACAAACGAGAGTAGGCCGGCGATTCAAGCACGCGTGTTAACAGTAACAGTGTGTTGAGTTCAAATCACCTAGCGAAGCGGACAGTAATCCCATGAATGACGTTATAGGTAACCGACTAAAACTTGATTTTGTGTCGAACTTGTGTAACTTGACTTGGTGTCGAACTTGTGAAACTTGTCTTTGTGTCAAACTAGTGAAACTTGACTTTTCAAATATCAAAATGTAATAATAGATCATTAGTGACTTATCATCAGAAATTCACCCCAAAGAGTGCTTTTATTATATTTCAAGTTCTTGTCATATAAAAATGACAAAGTCACGCCCCGGATCCTCTGCTCCACCACACAAGAAAAGAAGAACATCTAAAATTCTAAAATGACATCTAAAATTAACAACCAAAATTCTAAAACGATATCAAAAATTGACATCTAAGATTCTCAAAATTACATCTAATATTGACAATTAAATTTCTAAAATAACATCTAAAATTACCATCTGAAATTCTAAAATGACATTTGATTAGCATCTACAATTCTAAAATCACATTTAAAATTAACATCTAACGGTGACATCTGAAATTCTAAAACATCTAATTAACATCTAAAATTCTAAATTGATATCTAAAATTGTAAAATCACATCTAAAATTAACATCTAAAATTAACATCTCAAATTAAAAAATGACATCTGAAACTGAAGTTAATGATCGATCCAGAGTCCATCATTATTGGATCCAGGCCGGTCTTGACACCCCAGATGCCACAGCCAAACAGTACAAATGGGACGACATCATATGCAAGGCAGCGGCCAATCACCTTACCTCTCTCAACCAGCATCTCATGTCGCCTCAGCACGGGTCGCCTTCCTCGTCACGCCGCGCTCAACGACATTATTAAAAAGGTACTCGACACCGCCGGAATTCCCACCTTATTGGAGCCTATTGACCTAGACCGGGTAGATGGTAAATCCCATTCGCAACCGGCAAACCACTCATTTTGGATTCCACTTGCAATGATTCCTTCGCAAACGGAAACTTGATCTCGTCTACCATTGAGCCAGGTATTGTCGCCCGACAGGCCGAGGAGCGGAAGATTGCCAAAGAGTTTGTACCGGTTGCGGCCGAGACGTCATGCTTGAATGGCCCCAAAGCATTGATGCTCATCCGCCGAATAGGTTCCAAAGCTGCTCAACGTCACGACGAACCGCGCGAGACCACCTGGCTCTTCCAGCGCTTGTCGATGGTCTTAAATTACAAAGTGACTTAAAATTACCCTAAAATTCTTAAATGACTTCTAATGTACCATTGCAACTGCATGTATTTGCATTTACACGCGTCGCGTAAATGACCAAGCGACTGCATTGTTGTTGGCCAAGCGATCCCAAATCAAATAAAGACGGTCGAACGAAAGTGATGAAAATCGAAGAGGGAGAAACGAGTTCGGGAATGGAGAGATAAATCACCAACCTGGGTTTCTGCTGTCGGCACTGTTGGTCTGAACAGAAGTGCACCCATGCAAATAACCACAAAAGTCCTCGTATCATTAATATGTATCCATTTTTGTTCTTGTTCTTTGAAAACCAGCGGTTCCACATTTACTTTCATATCAAAATGGTTGGACGCATTTATACCTAAAATACTTTGCAGGCATTAGCTTCACACTTATATGTACATCAACATTGCACAAGGCATAACTTATTCTCGTATTCGCTAGTTGCTTCTTGGCCGGGAAAACAAGTCCCAAATCTAAACTAGGCTACTGCTGCTTTTAGACCCTCCCATCCCCCTCTCTCTCTATCTCTCTCTTTCTTCTGTTTCTCCCTTCCAATCTCGACTTAGCCAACCGCCGAAGCGACCCGTTTGACGGGCGAGCCCAACTGACATTTTCTCACTGACCAAACATCTCTCCTTTCCACTGCAAAATTCCTAGCCATTCAAACATAAGGATACCGTATTCAAAATACCCAACTTTAATGAGGAATCATCGGCTGCTCTCGTTTACGGCTTATCTGTTAATATATCTAAGATCGTCTACATTGCCCTAACAACTTAAACATGGCGATATAATGTTTGCAACGCTACGAAAATGATAAGACGAATTTCCACGTCCTGACCCTTTTCAACCATGGGAAAAAAAGATTTTGTTTTCAAACTAACTTACACCCACAATACCCACTTCTTTTCACTAAGATTAACATCTAAAATTCTAAAATGACGTCTAAAACTACCATCTAAAATAACATCTACAATTAACATCTAAAATTCTAAAATGACATCTAAAATTATCATCTAAAATGACATCTACAATTAACATCTAAAATTCTAAAATGACATCTAAAATTACCATCTAAAATGACATCTACAATTAACATCTAAAATTCTAAAATGACATCTAAAATTACCATCTAAAATGACATCTACAATTAACATCTAAAATTCTAAAATGACGTCTAAAACTACCATCTAAAATGACATCTACAATTAACATCTAAAATTCTAAAATGACATCTAAAACTACCATCTAAAATGACATCTAAAATTTTAAAATGACATCTACAATTAACATCTAAAATTCTAAAATATCTAAAATTAACATCTAAAAATTCTAAAACGACACCTAAAACTAACATCTAAAATTCTAGATTGACATCTAGTTAACATCTTAAATTCTAAAATGGCATCCAAAATTAACATCTAATTCTAAAATGACATCATATGTCTATGAGCGTGCGTAAGCGTATTTTATAATTTGTGATTTTGGTTTAGTAATTTCCGGCTGCTACAATATCAAAGATAACATATTTAAATAATGATAGTTACTATAATACAATGGTGTGCATGTCCCTAGTATGATGCGTCGTTTCATCAGGTTGGAAATCCCAGTCGTTTCGTGTAGTTAGGAGCAAAAAAATCACTCACCGAAATCAAAGTTCAGTTGTAAGACTTTCGTACAGGGAGCATAGCAAAATAGTGGTTGAGGTTTAGTCGTAGTATTATTTATCAGTTTGTCAATAGAGTTTTAAGTGAGTGTATACGCATATGGAAACACAAAAGCAGGTTCATCTGCCTCTCTGACGAAACCGTAATATGTGTCTCTTTATATAAGGTATTGCAAGAAGTGATAAAACATTTAAGGCCTCGTGCTGAGGATATAAAACGTGAGAAAAAACCATCAAGATGACGATCTGCTCATCGTTAATATCCATTCTTTACAACTATTACCCAATATTAACTTCTTAAATAACTTCGGGTATATCGTATATCGTATATCGTGGTGTCACAAACGGCGGATCCGGGGAAGGAAGGTGCAAGGGGTCTGACCCACCCATAAGCAAAACACAATTAAATTTTCTTTTTTAATATCTAAATAAAGTATTTTTTATAAATAAAATAAAAATAAAATTAATCCTTAGCAATCATAAATTAATCTTAAAAACAAAATTGTATTATTTTGTTTTTCATGTAATATAAGTAGTCTTTTGTCTTATTCTTTATAAAAAATGCTATCATTGGTTCTGTAGTAAATTTCTTTGATTAATTTTCTTTACTTTACTCTTTTGTCAATTCTAGTGTTAAAAAGCTACGACTCAAATGTAAGTGAACATTACTGGATTATATACTTGCTTTTTTTTATATTTGAAATTTGCTTTCTTTTTCACGTATATATTTGTAAAAATAATGTTTCCATTCCACCGCGTTCAAATTTCTTTTCCTCCCTTAGACAAAACGCGCCCAACCCGCCCAAAATCCTGGATCCACCCCTGGCTTAGCAATGCAAACGAACAAAATATACGCATCGGAGATAATGGTTCATTTATATGTCTCTTTAGATACAGTCTAGAACTAATTCGATTCAGAATACGGAAGAAAAGTCCGAGTGCCGTTATTGTTTTTTCTTTAACTTTGGATCCATATCTCTTTATTTGAGAAGCTATGGTAAACAATAAAATTATTTAAAACGAGGTAGTTCATTAATGTTTTCGTAATCCGAAAAAATATTGTCCAAATAAAAATAACAAAATATATATGAAAAATTACCCTAAGCAATCATTTAAAAAAAAATATTTTAAGTTACCTTTTGTTCGTTAAAATGACTTACATTTCGATCTATTACAGTAAGTGAAAGAAGAAAAAAAGAGTAAAAAAATAAAATCGAATTAATCGAAAAAATCAAAAAAAAGATCTCTATAGAAAATATTTAATGTTAACATTTATTTTTATACGGAAATTATCCATAAAATATGAGTTAGAAAATAAAGATAAAAACTTGCAAAAAAGAGCAATATTTTACTTAATTTTTTAAAATTCCTAAATACTGCATCCCCATGGCTAATTTTTCAAAAATGTAAACAGAATTTATTTTGTCATTGACTTATCTTTATATTTGTGCAAAAAATATTATTTGCCAGCTATTATAAATAAAAAATAATCAAATAAATTAAGTGTGCGTGTGTGTGTGTGTGTGTGTGTGTGTGTGTGTGTGTGTGTGTGTGTGCATGTGGTCATTACATATAATAAAAAAATGTTTTTTCCGAAATTTCGAATGAAAACATCTTTAAAAATGAATTCGTCCTGTATTATATAAGTACCGAAAGTTTTATCAAAATCCAATGAATATTTGATGTTTCGTAAAATTTTAAAATCTATGTGTTTTGCTTGTGAAAGCTTTGGGAAATTTTCGAATGCAAACCATTTTATGTAATCTGTTGTTCTACAGCTTTTTGCAGTATTTGTTTTCAAAATATCCCCGGTTCTCTAAGGTGTGCACAAATAATTTTATCCGAGATTTTTTCCCACTCTTTTTTCTTATTGATGTCACAAAAACCCCGACGATAAAATTAAAGTTTGGACGATTTTGACGTTTTTTTTTTCGTAAGGTGTCTATCTCCGGTAATTTTTTAAGCGAAGACCGTGGGTCTACCTAATTCCAAGCCTTATGATAAACTATTCCATCCACACATGTAATAATTAGCCATGTGTTTTTTAAATGTTTATTTTTAGTGTGAAAAAAGTATACAAATCGTATATACAAGCACATATCATAACAATCATATTTACACAATATAACATTTTGGTGGCGTAATAAACATCATAATACTTCTTAAAATCATTTACATCTGTTGATAGCACAGTTTGTACTCTACCACGCTACGAGACGCAAATGACGTAATAAATTAGAATGTTGTTCTGATGAGGTAATAAAAATGCTGAATTTAAAGAACAATAAACAAAATAAAAAGTAATAAAAACAAAAAATCTGTTTGTGGTCAACCAAGCTTACTGCAATGCAAATCTATACGTATATAACGTATATAAAACACAATGTGTATATCCATATATTTCATATAAGCCGTCATTTTTGACGGCATGGGTAAACTAGTTTATAAATAATTACTCATGTTACTCATGAGTTGCCCAGCGATGATATTGTTTAGTGGAATTATGCTAGGATGACAAACTGATTTGTTATAATTCAAGAATACGTTAAATGCTTGAGAAGGGAACAAACTGCTATGTTATAAAACGAGTTACTTCCCTTAAACCAATTGTATATTTAATTCATTTGTTTTTTTCGGCAGTATACATTTTGATTAATTAATATTCGTTATCATCAAAAAGTTGTATTTTTTATTTGTTACTGTTTTCTTATAGCTAAAAGGGCTTGAAAATATTATCATTTATATAAAATCCATGTTTGCATGATAATGACATTCAAAGGTTAATCATTTTATTATTATTTAAGTTTACCAGCGTAAATTCAAAATATAGTAGTCAGGGCCTCTTAGTGAGGGGTGCACCAGTCTTAAAACATTTAAGATGTTACTACGGAAAATGCTTTTAAACTAAAGATCTTACCTACAGAAATGTTTTTACGTTCTGTTTATTCGTTTATTTCAGTACTTGTCATGTAAGTCAATTATTCACTAATAACTGTTAATGAGAGATGTTCAGAGGGATTTCTGTTTTACACAGAAATAGATTTTATAGTACTATAAGTAATATTTTCTTATAGGGATCATCAGTTGTTTGCCAT
>VCCN01004182.1:5100344-5119687 GCA_006491835.1 Architeuthis dux | reverse complement strand
ATATATATTCTGTTAGGAGCTGTGTTCCATTCTCTGCGAATTCTTCATGGCAAGAGTAACATCAGAGTAGTCTCCCTTGGATTATCATCAAATCTCGCGACGTTCTTGATTTCATTGGCCACTAAGGAAAGCTTTAATGATAAAGAGCCTCCGCTGTGGTTCGGCTCTATTACAACAGGCCTGTTTGTCATCAAAGCATAATTCCACTCGATAACTCCCGTTAAACAACGTCATTTCAAGAAAAAACAACTGCAGCTCTCGCATGAGCGCCCACTGGGGTGCTCATTTGCTCCCCATCCCTTGATCAGGCCTTCTCACCGAGGCAAGGGGTTTGAAAGTTGGAACCTTACACTCCACAAAGTTTCATTGAAATTCATTAAGATTCTTTTGAGATATCGCGTGGACAAGCATAGACATTTTGGAGATATTTTGTGCTTGAACGCAGGGAGATAATTGCGCATGGATCCACTTCAAAATGTCATGACTTCTTCAATCACTTCTTCTGTGGTTTATTTCCCACCTCTCTACGAAATCTCATCGAAATTGATTGAGAACCTTTGTAGATATCGTGTAGACACATAGAGGACTTTTGAAAAATATTGTGTGGTGTGTACAGATAGCTACAATGTAGGGGCGGTAATTATGCATGGATCCACTCCAAAAACTAATGAAATTCATTGGGAATGTTTTGAGAAGTGTGGATAGACAGGCGCAACGGACAGTCAGGACTAAATAAAACGCTCCAATCTGAAATATTGATACTGTTCTTTCCGTCTGTCTGTCCACACGATATCTCCAAAGGTTTCAAATGAATTTCAATGACATTTTGTAGATGAGTAAGCATGACATTTTTGAACGGATCCAGGCACAATTATCTCCCCTAGACTAGACGATATCTTCTAAAGTTCTATGTCTGTCCATATAAGACATCCAAAGATTCTGAATGAATCTCAATGGAAGGGTGAGCAATAAGCCACGAAAGAAGTCATGAAATTTTCGAGCAAATCCATGCACAATTATCTCCCCTACGTTGTAGCTTTCTGACCACAACCACAACATATCTCCAAAAGATCTCTCTTTGTCAACACAATGTCTCCAAAAGTTCTCAATGAATTTCAATGAAAATCTTCGGAAGAGTTGGCAATACGTTAAAAAACAGTGATTACATTTTGGAGCAAACCCATGCACAATTATCTCCTCTACATTGTAGCTATCTGCCCACACCACACAGTATCTTCAACGGTTCTCTGTCTGTCCACATGATATCTCAAAGAATGTTCAAGGAAAGTTTGTGGAAGAGTGGGCAATAAGCTAAGAAAGCAGTCGTGAACTCTTAGAATGGATCCATGCACAATTATCTCCACTACGTCCTAGCTAACTGTCCACAACCACACAATATCCCCAAAAGTTCTCGATTATTATTTCAATGAAATTGGGTGGAAGGGCGGGTAATAGACTATGGAAGGAGTGATTAAATTTTGGACCGGATCAACAATTACCTTCTCTACGCCATAGCTATCAGTCCACACAGGTGTTTCATTATTAAAACAAGGGTTTATGACATTTGATTGTGAATAGCTCAGAATGACTTGCTCTGAGTCATATGATTCTATTGTAAATTTTACCCAGCATCAAATTCCCTTTCCAACAATATACAATATACCCATATTTGATGAAAAGGGCATCACAGCGAAATTCCGAATTTTTGAATTAAAGGTACAAGGCTTAAGAGGTTGTCATATATTAATGTTTTCATATTGACCCTATTAACATTCTGGTACCACTAATATTTGGCCACCTTAGGTGGTACCAAAATCTTGGCCCCATGGCTAATAGGCAAATTATTGATGCTGTATCATCAGTCATAAACTGTCTTACTATGTAAACAGATCTGCTTTGACTGAATCAGTTATTTGATAAAAATTAACTTTTAAAGTGGAAGCCAATGATTTGGCTCTAAAGTGGTATTTTTTAAATTTTCCAAATAACCGTATTTAAGCATACATTTATAAACTTGACATTTCTCTAAATACTGAATCTGACCTTCATTTCTTCTTTCGATAATGGTTAAAAAGGTTGGCTTCACAAAACATTTAGGGTTAATAAAATGTTTTTAATAAATTTCATATTATCGGAATCTTAAACCCAACACTTCCGCTTTCAAACAGTTCCATAACGGTCCCACGAAAAGCGGCGCGGACTACGTTGACCTGTCCGAGGGTGCGTGCTGGACTGCCCGGGAGTTTTTTTTCTATCGACACCCCCGCCCACCTGGTTGTGTTGTATTGTGTTGTGTTGCATAAGAACACATATATTGAGGAACATGTTTAATGTCAAGCGTGCAGTTATTTGTTCCGCCGGCAACGCCGGGATTCCCTGCTAGTTTATAAAAAATGTTTGGTGTGTATCGCAGTATTTCAATATTGTATACAGTGTTGGCATTTAAAGATGTTTTTCATCAAGATCTATTTGTTTTTGGTTGCGTCTAGATGTCATAAATTGCTATTAGTAATAAAATCAGTAATATTCTTTTAATAAAATAAGTAATATTTTAATAAAGTAAATTTTGACAATTAGTCACATTTAATTTATTAATATCTGGCATTTCACATATTTAGACATTTAGATATTAGAGAATCTAGATGTGTTTGACTCAAATTTAGATGTAAAACTAAAAATGTGGAATTGGCCATTTTTTTGGCTTTTTTGCGAGTTTTTGGCCAGAAACGTCTCCAACTATCTGGCAACCCTATTATGAACTATTTATTTTTCATGACTCCGACAATCAATGATATGAAGTAAATTCTGAATGAGTTTAACAGTCAATTCTTTCAACTGCGAGTTTTCATTTTAAACAATGTCATATAAAAAAGCTCAATTCATTTAATGTCGTGCGAACAACAGAATACTCTGGTAAACTCAATCAGCAAATGTAAAATTAGAATAAAAAAAACGACTTGAAAAATAAATGAAACTAACATTAACGACAAGCCCTAAGGAGAAAAAAATGTCGGAACATTCCTGAATCCTGAAGGGTTGTTGTAAAAATTGAAATTATATTTGAACAGAAATGTTTGAATTTATTCATTACAAATATATCCATAACAAAAAACGATAAAATATAATAGTAATGAGTATCTAAATAAGGTATTAGGAAAAAATGCAAAATTTGCCATTTCAAAAGTATGCTCAAATTTCTAACGTTGCCATGGTTTAATACAAAAGTTGAAATAAGATCTCAAACTTACCATATTGACTTTTATAAACTATAAAAGCTAAACAAAATTAAACTTAATATTTTAGTTAGAAAAACAAAAGGTTAGAACATTAATTAACGTACCAAAATGACAATTTAAAGAATAAACAGAACTAGAAGAAAAGTATTGTCTATGCGTTTCGGCAGGACATTTGGGTAGGATAGAAAAACGGAATTGTTTTGGTCTCGTTTCGGTTTGTACAACCGTAGTAACCCTACGTACGATATTTTTTTTAAAGGAAAGGAATGAGAGAGATATCAACGTAGTAGCAAGGCTACGAGTAAAAGTGGGAGGGCTTAAGTACTTGGACAAATAATTGTCTTCGAGAGAAAACCTGAAAACAAGGTGTGTGCGTAGTAGTAGTAAAAAAAAATAGTGAAGAAATACATGTTGAATGAGAATAAACATAACATTTATTAATTAAAAGTAGGTAGGAGTATTTTCATTAATCTTTTTGTGATTAAAATAAAAACAAAAAAAATAAATTATTCAATAGAGTCATCTCAAATTTAAAAGTAATGCTTCATTTACATGTTAAACATCACCTTCACCTACAATTTTAAACATCAGATATTAATTTTAGGAGAACTATAAAAAAAACGCATGACGAAGAAGAAAACAATACCACTTGTCTGTCACAAGCAGGGTTGCCATTTTGGCCATTCTATGGCCAAATTTGACAAATCTAGCCTTTTCGAAAGGCATTTGGCCATGGTTTAGCCATATTTAATTTTTGGCCATTATTTTAGGATTTTATTTTATTTCCTTCGAACATTTTATTTAAAAAATAAGAAAAAATATTTTTACAAATAATTTGTTGTGCTTTCCATCCATAAGACCTTCGTTTTATCAGGAAATTTGTCAGTTTGAAAAAAAGTCAATTTTTTAAGGTTTAAGGTAAACCTATTTACAATGTAATTGTAATTCTGAACTGGACCCTTATTTTCTGCCATTCGTACGCAACAAAGAAGTTGACTTTGTTGCAGTAGTATTTTTTAATAAATTCTTATTCTTGATGTGCACTGCAGTATTACAATGTTTTATAAACAATTTTAGCATTTGGCAATTTCTGGCGTGTTTTTGGCCAGAAACGTTTCCAACTCTGACAACCCTGTCACAAGTAGGTTTTTTAACAAAATGGTCACGTGATTAAACTCAAGTTTTCTTTTTATGTTCCAAGGTCTTTTCTTTAAGATCTCGAAAAACTCTAAAATGTCTTATTTTATTATTTATTTAATTAGATGAAGTATTGTAAACTATTATTATTAATTTTTTACTACTATTTACCATCATCTTAATTTTTTTAGTAATTTACTTTTGCGATAAATAACAACTAAAACAATACGATGAAGGTAAATAATAGTTAAAAATTAATAATATTGGTCTAAAATATCTTTTCCACAAAAGCTTTACTCGCAATATGAGTGAGGCAAAGTAAACATTTTGTAGCACTAAACTCCAGTGTTGCCAAATTTATTGTTATTTACATCTAAAATTGAGACAAAAACATCTAAAAATATCTAGATTATCCATATATATATATATCAAATCTAGGAAATATATTACATATTAATAAATTAAAAGTGGCTTTAATCATCAATATTTACTCTATCAAAATATTACTTATTTTATTAAAAATATGACTTGTTCTATAACTATATAAATTAAATACAGATATTACTTATTATATTAAAAATCATCTAAATGGCTATTTCTGACATCTAGATGCAACCAAAAACATCTGGATTTAGATGAAAAACATCTAAATTGGCAACACTGCTAAGCTCACTGTAGTAGTAGCAGTGAAAAGAGTGAATGAAAAAAAAGAAAGAGGACGAGGAGGAGGATGAAAATCAGTGGAGGTGGTTCCATTAAAACAGCAAGCAGGTGCCCCCTCCCATTAATTTGTCTTCTGCACTAGAAAAAATAAACACAAAAACAGCCAAACCATAAAAACATAACCCGCTTACTTACCACTAAACGAAAACCTGTGGTGTTGCTGTTTTTATTCACAGCTTGTATAATATACTTGTACATATAGATTGCTAACTGAACGGCTTTTAAACCCAACCCACAACAACCGGTGGCCATATCACAATAATCCTCGACTGGAGTCACTAACCAGGTATGTAGATATATTTATTTCCTATTTTCTCTTCTTGTGCCTATTAAGACGGTTTCTGATCCCACCCGAACCCTATAAACTCTCCTGTGGTATTTAATACAGTTATGGTTAGGATGTGAATTCATTTTTTGTCACAAGTTTCGTGTTGATGTCAATCTAGTGTTTTTTTTTTTTTAGACACAGTTCAAATTATCTCTACTGTCCCAGAACTATTATTAAATCAAGTTTTCTAAATGTACTAAAAAGGTTTTAATTTTGGGACAGTTACACACCTTGTTGAATTTAATTACGACTGAACTACCAGGTGTTAATTCGTTTGCTATTGCCTATTATTTATTTATTGTTTCTGTCTTTCTAGTTTATTGTACATGTTGATGTTATTGTTATGCTATGAAAACTCGTTTTGTAAGTCGGTTGTTTTTGTTTGTCAACGAACTCTATCGCAATTTTATTTTTCTGTTGTTGGATTTTTGAAATGCTTGAACCCTTCAATCATTTATGGGAGGGAGGAGGAAGCTTACTGTCTATTGTCTTACAAAGAATAACTTTATTTAATTATTTCTTTTTACGTATTCCATGTGTTACAGAACTTATTTTAATGAATGAGAGTTGAATACTGTTATTTCTAAATAAATTATTGGTTATAGCATTAAACTACATTTTTGAAAGTTGTGTACACAGCATGTGATTGTCAATATGAATGTTTATTTTTGTTTTCGTCTTGATATTGACATTTTAACTTCTCCAAATCGTTTTAAAAAGAACTACACGAGATAAAAAGAAAAAATTAACTGGAGTTAATTTCAACATATAACCAGATTCATTTTGTGATAATCTGTAAACACCCTTTTTAGATCTTTTTTTCTTCTTTTCCGCTCTCGAAATTGCTTGTCGCAACGTAGTGACCATTCGCTTCAGAGACAAAGCAAACAACCAAAGGCATTTCCTAATGCCTGAGGCGTCCCCGAAAAGGGAAGTGCCTAGGGAATTAGACAATTCACCCCAAGGTAGTCGTGAATGACACCACTTTAAACTCGGCCTTGTGCTTGTGTCAAATTCTGCCCTCGTGGGGAGGCGAATAATACCAGGAAATCCAAGGCACACACACACGACACAAACAAATCCAGCAATCAAGCTGTGACTTATTTTTAATAAGTGAAAAGGTTTAAAAGATAGGTATTATACGAAACAAATTTCATTTCATCATAGATATAAAAAATAATATTAAATCGAAGTCGTGATTTCAAAAAAGTATCTGATCAGCAGGTGTTGTCTCCTACAACTTCCTGTTTTGAGTTTTGACTAATCAAATTTAAAATCCTGTCAGTCAAGACCAGCTCACTCTTTTCTACGGAAGTTTAAAACAAATAAACGGCAAACATGGAGTTTTTAACCGGTTATTGCATCATTTGAATGAAACTGATTTTGACACTTCACCGTCTTGACGTTTCTTTCATGAATTCTCTTATTTCTGTTTATTTATGCGCCATTTTAAACATTGGGTGCGCGAAAATATCTCAACCGCGCACACCTGTTGTTAAAAATGGCGCATAAATAAAAAGAAATAAGAGAATTCATGAAAGAAAAATAGTATACATTAGTATTTAAAAAAGACGGCGAATTGGCAAAATAAGTTCCCTTCAAATGATCCAATAATAATCGTTAAAAACTGCATGTTTCAAAAATAAACTGTTTTGAACCTTTTCTTGGAAAGCTCTTTATTCTTTAAAAACTCATTTGCTTTTATAAACGCAAAATATCTTTGTCGTCATCATCAGGAAAGATGACATCCTCTGCACTTTGATGTTCAAGAAGAACTTACCTAGCAATAAAACCGCCTAACACGTTGTTTTACGTGAATAAAATTATATTTTAACCATGTTTTCTTAGGCAATAGTCTTTGAAGTAACACAATTGAAGTTTCATCTTTTTGATTTACTAACATATTGAATATCCTTATTTATCCAAAATGTCCAGTCCCAAGGATTCTGACCTGCGGCAGCACCTCCCCATTGCACTATAAAGGGAGGTTGGGGGAACATTTCTGATGTCTGTGTGACACTGGTCAAGGGGACTGGACAATTTTTATCCTTGCCACATGTACAAATGTGGGTTCCCACGTTAAACCAATCTTGTGTAAAATTTGCCCTCGTGGGGACGTAACTAAATCTCATATCCAAATCTCTTAAAGGTAAAACGCAGACATCTAAAAAGAATGTTTTCATTTTTGAAATCAGTTTTGGTTAATTGCGTTAGTGCTAAGATTTCAGAAAACTAGCAAAGATGATTTGATTTTTAAAATATCAAAATATGAAGAAATGATAGCAGCAGGACCAGGTTAAGGCCACATTGCGCCTTATGCCACCCATAATTATGGGGCCCTCCATATTAAAATTATAGGAGATCTGAACAGAAAATGATGACTTACTATTTAACAAATTCAAGTTTCTAATTTTGAAGAAATAAGAAATTGTTGAAGTAATTTTAAAAAATGTAATAGAAAGAGAAAAAACAAAAATATTTTAAAATTTTCAAAAGTTGATAATTAGACAATGCAAAAAATATAAACTAAAAAAATAATATTTTTCACGTGTTAAATGTATTGATTGATCTTTTCATTTAGTGATAAAGTTTTATATTGCTATTTATTTGTGAGGCCCTCCTCAATGTCTTTGGCCCCACGCTGTGGCGTAGTTTGCATATAGGCTAATCTGGCCATGGATAGCAGAAATGAAATATGTTTTTTCCGTAGATGAAAGAGGTACAAACAATAACCTCAGTAATCATTTCAAAGTTACTTTGGGAAAAGTGTTCCTTACTATTGTAGAAAAATGATTAATTAACCCTAATGCATTTGTTAATTCTTCTTGAAGCTTTCTCTGACTACATCATTGTTTTAATACACACAACAGTGGATAAGGTAAAAAGAAATAATATCTGTACAATGTACATTATATTAGAAATACTAACCTCTGTTGTCTATTCTATAAAAAAAAAGCTTCTTCAGATCATCACAACAATTAAAGTGTGTAACAGCTACTCTCTCTATCTATCATGTCACTATGCTCTTTCTGTCAGCAAATTTCTTCCTTTATTCGGCATGCAAATTCTGTAAATTAGAGGCCTGCATGCCCACTTTGTTGGCAAATCTGAGACCTGCACCCACCCACCAAATAAAAATCATTAAGTACACTCCTGATCACTTGACCCTACAAAATATTGACACATTCTTTTAACAAAACATTCATTGAACGAGTTAGCCTTCTTTTTGCCTATTTCAAGAAAAGAAAATTCACTCCACCTAGACAAGAGATTTGGATGTCTGCTCGGATAGTATAATGGTTAGTACATCTGCCTCATGGGTTTGATTCACAATATGAGTGAATAGCGTTGAAAACTCTTCATTAGAACAAATTTCCCTGTGTGCTCAATAGCTAATTGAGTATACTCTAAGCTGTGTGATTAGGGTGGAGGTATCCTTTTGTTGGACACTCATCCTGTCAAGTGGGTGATCATAAAAACTTGTAATAATAAAGTCCTGGTCTCGACCAGACTTGAAACTTACAGGGAAACTGGGACTTTGTCACAAAGCTTTCATACTTCAATAATTAAAGTGTGTAACCGCTGCTCTTTATGTATATATCCACAAGTCTAGTTAGTAAAGTCTGATGTTTTATTTCATAGGTATTTACTGAGCTTAGCTTAGTCTGGTACAGTCTACAACTGTGGGGCACCCAGTCAGGATCAAACTCACTACATGGTAGTAATGATCATTATTAGCTTGTTAACCATTACCCACAGTGAGTGTTTTATTTTATAGTTATTTTGAAGTGTATTCAAAAGATTTTTCTGCATTGAAAAAAATTTATGAACTTCTACTCTCTTAAATTGTAAAAATACACCATGGATTTTCCTTGTCTCACTCCTACATCTACAAGGTGAAATAAGAAAGCACTCAGAGAGCGTACACCATTGTCACTAAAATCTGAATGAAAACCAGTTCATAAATAGTCACGATGCAGGGGAGAGTATAGTGTGAGGTAATTGTAGTGGTTTGCAAGGTCAAATCCTGAACAAAAGTTCCCCTTGAGCATCCTCTTCACAAGTTTATGCCAGTTGTGACCTCGGGACTTGGGGACAGAAAACAAAAATAATAGTTGTGTAACTTGTAGTAATAAATTTTCTCTGCCTCCTTGCACCCATACCTCGAATAATGACCTATTTCCCCTTCCTACTAAGTGTTAGACTTTCTAGATGATGGTATTCATCCACCTTCCAATGAGGGCAGAATGTGACACAAGGTCGGTTTAGTGTGGGGACCATCATGCGGCCGGACGTATGGGTGGTTCCAGAAATTGTCCAGTTCCCTCTACACTTTTGGGACACATCAGACAATGAACCTGACACTACCTCTTCAAGTGCAATAAGGAGGCACAGCTTAGGGGATGTGACAGCCCCCTGGAACTGGATATTATATACCTTTTGGGGTAGCCTAGTTTGGTGGGACGGAAAGTATTGTGGCACAAAATTACAAACAAAATCTTGTTCACCCATAATCTTATTTTTGTTTTATTTGATTTTAACTCTTAATTTCATGAGCCATTTGATACCGTTTCTAATGACAGTGAAACTCTTCTGTGAATAGAATAGTAAAAAAATATAATTACCTAAAGGTTCAAGGGAGATAACGTTAATAAGTAGTTATTAATTTTTATAATAACATTTAAATTTTTCTAATATGAATTTAAGTGTTAAATGTCACTTACTCCACCTGGTAAATTTCACCAGGTTGGGTGAAAGTTTGACCATTCTATTCGTATAAAATGGATAAATTCATTAATTTTTAAAGGTTTTATTTAATCGGAAATATTAGGTTGATACAAAAGTTTCCAGCTTTATCTTTTGCACAATGTTAGGGAAATCTTAGAAATATCTTTGAAGTTTACCCAGCTCTTTATTGCTTGTGCAATCAATCCACTGTGGTATGTATTTTACAAGCTTTTGGAAAAATCCTGAATCCTAGAAAATAGGTTCCACTTGAAATTCTGGAAAGGAACATTGATCATCATTTAAACACTTGTCTTTCTATTTGTGCTCAACACAGAAGAAGTCATTATTAAACAAGATAATCTCTGGATATGAAAAAATAGCTTGGATTCTCGTAATAAATCTATGTGTTTGATGAGATTCAAAGACAGTTCTTTATAATGAATTCCTGCAACCTGGCTAAACTGTTACTGTACTGTAGGGCTATTTGGCATACTTTTTAAAAGGTTTTTTTTTGCAATAACTGGTAAAGTTATTACTGAAATTTTATCATTTATACATCAAACTGTATCATTACCTGAGGCCCTCCAGTGGTGGTATAACAAGAAATCTCAAGCTTTACATATAAAAAATGGCAGACAAAAATTGGTGCCAAATAACCCCACTTTTGGGACTATTTGGCACTCTCCCCTAAAACCTCCAATTAAATTGTACATGTGTTCTTACCAATACATATAAATAACAATATTATTAATTCTAAGTACTTACCCCCTCGGGGTAGCTTCATTCTTGTCCATCAGTTGTTCAATTCTTTGTTTTTGTTAATTTTTAAAAACTTTAAAATAAATTTTAATTAATAAAAAAGGGGTGCCAAAAAGCCCCCACAATGCCAAATAGCCCTGCAGTACGGTATTGCACAATACTACAATGAGCATTTGGATTTTTTTAAAGACACATTGGAACAGAAAATACCATTTTCTGGGCAAAGAAAGTGACCACTGAGTTGATTTTGCTGTATGAAAACGCCCATCCTCATGTTGCAAACTTTTGTGAAGCTGGAATGAGAAGTTCTTCTACATGTGGTGTGTTCTTCAAACCTGTCATTTTCTATCATGTATTTTTCTCCATGCAACACACTTTGTCTGATCAGTGATTCCCATAAGGATAAAATTCCTTGAATTTTGCAAATCAAACTGGAATTGTTCTTTTATGATGGGATACACAATTTAGCTGAAAGATGGCATAATATCATAGAAAGCCAGTGAAAATACTTTGATGACTGAATAATGATGTTATAAATTTATATGAAAGATTTTGTCAAAATGCTGTAAACTTTTGCATCAACTTGATGATACAAATGGAATATGATTTATAATTTAATGGAATAAAAACTTTAGTTTTTACCTGTAAATGCTCCTAAACAGAATCTTTTCTTCCAAATATATATACCATATTGAAACCAACATGTTTGGAGCTGGAGCTCTTATGTCAAGCACTCAAATTAAATATTTTCATGTTGGTTTCAATATGGAATATTAGCTCTATAGGATAGTGTTAGTTATAAAACTAACTTTTTCATATGTTGAGCACTCAAATTAAATATTTTCAACAACATATATCGATTTTTTTTTTTTTTTTTTTTTTTTTTTTTTTTTTTTTTAAATTTTTATTTTTTACAATATTACTACCACGACTAATATATATATATATTATGGTTATTTAGTTAGCTTAATCAGCACAAGGCTGTAATAGTAGGGAACCCAATGAAGATCACTTGCTACATTTGAAAATTTATTTTATAGAAATATTCATAAAGTATGTATTTTCTCACATATCAGTTTTATTTTGAGATAAGTTAGATAAAATTATTCATTTCTTTCTTTGGGTGGGGGGGATTTAGTTTTACTTTTAATGCAAATCTTGACCCTGTATACTTGATAAGAGAACTACACTGGCAACATTCTTCATCCTACATATATTACAATGACAAAAACTAGAAAGCACTTAGAGAGCGCATACCTCTGCCAACGCCATTGTTAGGGGAGGTAATTGTGCATGGATCTGGACAAATATTTAATCACTTCTTCTATAGCCCATTGCCCACCCTTCCACAACATTTCATTGAGATATCCTGTGGACAGTGAGGGGCAAATACATAAAAAATCGAAAAATATCTGTCAAAAAATATTCCTGGATCTGCCCCCAAATCTAACAAATTCTTCCTAACCCCATTGCCCACCCTTCCAGAAAATGTCATTAAAATTCATTGAGTGCTTTTGGAGATGAGTGTGGACAGACAGACAGAAATATGGAAAGATGCGACTGGATACATATACCTCTCCCACTTCATTGTCAGAGGTTATTAACAAATTGTACTTCCCGTATTTAGAATATCCATTAGATAAGACAAAATTAGTCATTTTACATTCTACCTGAAGATCAAATATTACTAACTAGAATGCACTCAGGGACTGCATACCTCTGCCAACACCATTGTCACTAAGACCAATAGAAATTCTTATTCATATATAACTACGATGCAGGGGAGGTAACTGTACAGAATTCCTGTATCAAATCCCAAATTTAATCAATTCTTCCTCAGCCCATGGCGCACCCTTCCACAAAACTTTGTTGAGAACTTTTGGAGATATTATATGGACATATAGCTGAGATGCAGGGGAGCTAACTGTAAAAGAATTCCTTGATCTGCCCTAAAGTTTAATCACTTTTTGCTTAGCCCATTGCCCAACCTTCCACAAAACATCATTAAAATTATTTGAGAACTTTTGGAGATATTGTGTGGACAGACGGACAGACAAACACAATTGTATACATATACCTCTTCCAACTTCGGTGGCAGAAGTAAAAAGCAATTCTAAAAAAAAAAGCAATTTAACTTAAGCATCACTTTATGTTGAATGTACAATCAAAATGGCTACTTATCCTGCATTTCATAACTACACACATTCTAGTGTATAGTTCGAATTTTTTATTTTCAAGTGTTTTGTTCAGACCAAATTTGAATAGGTTAATAGCGTTCATAAGAAAGGAAGGAAGGAGTAATATTTTTTCTTTCTTTTTTTTAAATCAATTCTCGAAATAAAAAAAATGTGACGTAAGAAAAAGCGTTTGTAAATTTAAGAAGCTAAAAGCTTTTTTTTTTTAACATCTCATATTGTAAGCATAGCGTTATGACCTATAACTTTTGGTGAAGACAAATTGATACACACTTCTTGGATACAAATATATGTAGCAAGGCTCGAGAAAAACAGTGTGTCCATTTTCAGGGTCTTTTTTTAATCGCTTAACAGCCTTACATTATTCTTTTTTTTTTTTTTTAATCAATTGGAAACGAATAGTTTTATTACAGAAACAAATGTTGCCAAAAATTGTGTAAACGATGTTGCAGGTTTTGAACAGTCTGTTCCTTTTCTTGTTTCTCAAGACCTGATTTGAATTATTTTTGATTTTTGATATATTTTTCTTTAACAAAATTCAGTAGTTTGTAATTTTACAGTCAGTGATGGGATTGGGTTTTGGGAACTAGGTATATGGTAAGGCTGTATCTAGGATTTTTGCTTGGAGATCGCAGAGCACTCCACCAGGGGTGAGTGAAGCGAATCTGAGCAGCTGGGGGGCCCAGGGCACACTGTAAGCCCCGTGGGTAATTTAAAAAAACAATATGGCCAATTTCTGGGCCATTTTGAGACTATATAGCCTACACTGAAATTGAGAAGTAGGTACCCCCCCCCCATGCATACCCCCTATTTCCACCATTGTTTACAATTGACATTTGCCTCCACCAGAAATGTCCAGTGCTTGTATGTGTATATTGTGTGTGTGTGTGTATATATATATATATTTGTGTGGAGTGGGTGTTGGTGGCCACCCTTAGTATCTAAATGAGTCATTTCCTACTTCATTGTATATTTGTCATATTTAGCCGTGAAGTGGGTTGAAAGACAGGTAGGCAAAAACAGCTCGCCTCTGGAGAAGAAGAAAAAGGTGGTTCAGTTTATAATAGCCTTAACAGTAGATGACACATGGCTAAGTCAGTCAACCATGTTTACACTTGACATTCTTGACAGCTTCTCAGATTGTCTGATTAACTAGTGAGGAACAACTGTACATGTTTTGATCATCTTTAATCCGGCATTCTGTGGTTCGGCAACTCCCATGGTCTGGCAACTCTCATGGTCCGGCACATTGTGAATCTGTCGCCATTAGTTTGTGAATCTGCAGCCAACTGTTTTGGTGGACACAGTTCTGTTAATTTCATATATTCAACTGTATTTTTAGTCCTTCAGGATGGCATCAAAGAGACCAAGAAGTGCCGAAGATGGCGCTAGTGCTAAAAAGTGTAAGCATAAATCATTACCTATGCTTGAAAAAGTGGAGTTTCTGAAAAAAGTGGACGAATGAACTTCTGTAAAGAGTTTGTTTGAGTACTATCGGGTCGGATCGTCTCCTGTGTATAATTTAAAGAAACAAAATCAGCAACATTTTAATTTTTTTTTTTTGTTTTTTTTTTTGTTTTTTTTTGTTGAAAAAATGGCTCTTCAAGGTCAATTTCTTTAGTCCAGCAATGGCCAGGTCCCAAGCTTGCCAGATTAAAGAAATTAATATATTTTGAACCTTGTTAACGTCACACAAATTTCCTTTTATTTATTTATTTATTTATTTTTTTTTTTTATTAATCGCTTGCTCACATTTATTTGTTACTTACTAGTGCACCAGTGTCATAAAAAATGAGGACAGTTTTATGTTTTGTTTGTTTTTGTTTTTGAAATTTTGCCCGGCTTGCTATTTTGATGTGTTGTCCCCTTTACCCAATGTATACAATCTGACTGACATACTTAAAGCATAACATTTCAACACAAATGTCATCCGTGTACCCTAGGCTGCTATGGTCTATGTCTGAGTTCAAATAGCGGCAGTTCCACTTAATTTTATATGGTTTCATTCAGTATTTCCCCCCACTCCAACTCCCCGCTCGTTACGTTCCTGGGAGTCTGATTCTATTAATATGTTTGAACAATAAAGTGATCAGCCCATTTTTAAGAAAATATCTTTATAATTATACCTGTTAGATTACATAAAAAAACAATCCGATTCATGTGTAGACTAGTTAATCCATGTGGAAACATTCACGAATATATTTGAATTTCCATGAGATGAGTTTTGTTTAAGAAACTACTGAACTCACTGTTCCAAATAGTGGATAGGAGATATTTTATCAGCTAAATTGTTACCTTTAAGTGGAAGAGACCATTGTTATGGACAGAGAAACCGGAAAAAATCTCACTGTTCATTATATGATTAGATAGACCAACTGAAAATACTCACTTTCGGTTGGTTATCCCCAGCTATGTGGAGCCTATGGACGTAAAACCTTGAATTAATGTTTTACGGCCCTAAGTTCCATATAGCTAGGGATAACCATCCGAGGGCGGGGAATTTTCAGCTAGTATATTGAATGTAAAAACAAAAATTGAATAATAATTTTGACTTGTTAAACAAACACCCTTGTTTAATTTTAGTTATGAAAACAGAAAACAATTGAAAATTCTTTGTTATTTTGAACATATTTTCTGTTGCTCAACATTATATCTGTTATGTTTTTAAGTAAAATAAAAGGTAAATTAGGTGTTGTTTTTAAGTAAATAGTAGGCACTTCTTACATAATGTTTATTTTAATGTTTAATTTACTCCAAACAAATTGAAATATGAGTAAATTTAAATAAAAACTGTCATTTTAAAAAAAAACTTTGAGTTTTATTTACTTGGGATAAATTGAAAAAGATGATGAAATTTAAGTGAAAATCGTAGTTGTTAACGTACGACGGTAACTTTTAGTACTTAGAAAAAGTAACAATTAAGACTCGGTTTAAACTTATTTTTGTGTCTGTTAATTCTTTAATGGCAGACATCCTAATATTTGAATAGCAAATAAGTAATTTATGTGCTTCATGAAGGTGTTAAAATTAATACAATGGGTTTTGGTCAAAAATCTGTTTAGTTTACGTCGCAGTTTTCATGGAAAAAACGTTTTTATTCACCTTTCATGTAATATTATATGAATACTAAAAACAAAATTGAACCCCTTTTGAAATAAATGCACTGAATGTAAAGCAAAATTGAATAATAATTTCGACTTGCTTAATTTGAGTTTTGTAGACAAAAAATGACAAAGATATTTCCTTTTGTTGATGCTAATATAAATAATTCTTTGTTATTTTATCATTCTTTTTAGATGTAGCAGTTTCACTATTATTGGGTTAGGCAAAAAGTTTGTTCTGTGTTTGTTAGATGGCATTAGGAGTATTTAGTTTTAACTAATTTCATTCAATAAGATTGTATTGCGACAGCTGCCAGATCAAAACTGGTGTATTTTTATTTATTGATTCTAACATTTAAGATGGAAGAAAATATGAAACATTTTTGGCATATTATACTTATTTATTTCAAGAAGGGTTTTCAAAAAAGAAAAAAAAATGATTGGGCAGTTTATGGAGAAGGTGATGTGAGTGATCAAGGGTGTCAAAAGTGGTTTGCAAAGTTTTGTGTTGAATGATGCTCCACTGTTAGGTAAGACCAGTTGAGGTTGATAATAATCAAATTTGGATATTACTTAAGAATCATCATTATCAGCCATTGCAGGTCAACTGCTAGACAAAGGACTTCCCCCCCCTCTTCCATGCCGACCATGACTGTGTTAATCTCTGTCATGTCTTAACAGCAAATTTGTCTATCTCATCTCATGTCTGGTCTTCTGCATTTGCTATCCCTGGGCATCAATAGAGTAACCTTTTGCACCATATGTTATCCCTCCTTCTTGCTATGTGTCCTGTCCATCTCCATTTTTGTTGCCCAATCACTTCTATGATATCTTTGACCTTGCTGCTCTTGGATCCGTGTTGATCTTTTTCTATCTCTTAGTTATTCCTAACATTGCTCTTTCCATTGATCTTTGTGACTCTAAGTTTGTTTTCAAGTGATTTTGTTAGTTTCCATGTTTCACACACTCGTATGTCATAGCTGGTATTATATATTCATTGTACACTTTACATTTTAAGCATATTGGCAAGGTGCTTTTCAGTGTGTCTCCATGTTTACCAAATGCTTTCCAATCAATCATTATACGTCATTTTATTTCACTTTCATGGTCTTTCTCTAACTTTATCAGCTGACATAAGTTGATGTATTCCTCAACCTCTTCCAAATCTTCATCCTTAATCTTGTTATGGTTGTTCTTGGGACGTAACAGATAAACATTACTTTTTGTCTTATTTTTGTTAATTTTTAACCCTATTTTGAGGCTTTCCCTCAAGATGGCATAGAAACAGACCTTTTGAAGGATGCAGAAGAGGATGTTCACAAAGGATTACTTGAGAATAATCAACATTATATGAGCCAGGAGATAGCTAGCCTACTAAAAATATCCAAATCAAGCATTGAAAATCATTTGCACCAGCTTGGTTATGTTAGCTGCTTTGATGTGTGACTTCCATATAAAATAGAAAACTTACTGGACTGTATTTCTGTGTGTGATTTAAAAAAAACAAACAAATTGTGGTGGGCGGGTGATGAAAAGTGGATTCTTTACATGACTGGGCAAATGAAATGAACCACTACTAAATGTACCAAAGGCCAATCTTCATCCAAAGAAAGGTGATGCTGTGTATATGGTGGGATTCAAAGGGAGTCCTTTACTATGAGCGCTTTCTGAAGAACCAAACGATTGATTTGAACAGGTACTGCTCCCCATTAGGCTAACTGAAGGAAACAACTGACAAAACGTGTCTGGAGTTAGTTAAGAGAAATGCTAAATCACATGTTTCTTTTGCATGACCAGGCAAAAATTGTTACAGCTTAGCTGGGAAGTTTCACTCATCCGCCATATTCACCAGATATTGCACCTCTGGAAGACTGCAAAAGGTACCAAGAGCAGTTTGTTGCTCAGAAAGATAAAAAGTTCTGGGAGGATGGAATTATGAAGTTGCCTGAAAGATAGTGAAACAAAATGGCAAATCTGTTGTTCAATAAAGTTAATGTTGAGAATGAAAAAAAATTATTTTATTTTTATTTAACAAAACAAATTAATTTTTTTGGTTATTCATTGATCACCCCTTTTTCTAATTTTTTAATTTTCACCCCCAACATGGCATGCTGCCAAAAGATCTTGATCACGTGACGGTTTCTATTAAGTGACTAACCAGATCTGTTTCTTTTATTTTATTTTTTTACTGATTTTTTTATTTGAATATAATGTTAATAGAGAATGAGTAGAAGACGAGTCAACAGATGAACTGCTAACCAAAATCAAACACTAAGATCAAGAGCTTTTAAGATAGGCACCTCCTATTCACTTGATTTATATTCTTCACTCTTTTGTCTTCTCCATATTTTAAGTTGGTAATCCTTGGTTATTTGGTTCTAAAATACAATAGCATAAAGATTGCCAAAAGTTATCCCCCTTGATGGTTGAAAATGGCTAGCCTTTTCATTTTTTCATTTCCAGCTAACTTTATAGCTAAAAATTTCATGTACGCTCCAAATAACCTTGTTGCTCTCGCTATATATCTAAGATATTATTCTCAAAACCCTAACCTCAACCCGTAGTATGAATTTTGGAGCGTACATAAGATTTAGCTGTCAAGTTTGCTGGAAATGAAAAATCTAGCCATTTTTAACCATCAAAGGGGATAACTTTTGGCAATCTCTGTTATATTTTAGGACCAAATAACCGAGGATTACATTTGAGTTTTTTTTTCACCTGGACACGGCCTAGCAAACCCGAAGTGAATATATAGTACCGCTCAAGTAAACAAAAAGGAGAGCGAAGCTGACGAAAACAAAAAGACAAGAGGACAGCCTCGTTGGCCTTAGATTGAGGGTACAGCATTGAAACACCAAGTCCCATGGCCTCTCCGTCACAGAGGCGACCCACAAAGCCATCAATCACCTCTATCATGTCACCTCGCATTACAAGTGGAAGCTAAAATAAATAAAATATTTTACCTGGCAATCAGATAATGTTGTTTTTGGTTTTTTTTTCATCCAAATTTATTTGCATTTCATTTAACGTCATATTCTAGCCATTTTTATTAACACCTTGTTCTCTTTCAGACCAAAATTTCTACTATTTCTTAAGGCTAATATACTCCACGTGGAGTTTACAGGAATATATAACA
>VCCN01004182.1:5049169-5066163 GCA_006491835.1 Architeuthis dux | reverse complement strand
AGAGAGAGAGAGAGATATCTCGCAGATCCCTTTTGGGATATGAAAATGAATAGAAACCAATAGTTTGAATTATTGAAAAAATTAAATTTTAATTGTAATTTCTCACCTTTGTTTGTCAGTACCAATATCTTTATTATTATCATTACTGTTGCACAGTGCAAGGGTAAAAAAGCCTCAGACATTGAGAGACAGGTTATCTGCCTGGCTACTACTACTTCTACTCCACCTCCTAGTTCTTCTGCCGCTGCCAGGACCAATACCACCACGTCCATCTCTGCCCCTGTTTCCTCGACAGCAGAGAATATCAAAAGAATTGGCGTATCGACCATGCAGGTGTCTCTTTGCTACCAATGCATGTTGTTAATTTGTGCCAGCAAAATTGTTTGCTTCCTCTTGCCTCTATTTATCAAACCTCATCAAGGTTTGCCAGATTTGGCCAGAAGGGGAGATGATCAGAGCATTATCTCAGAAACTTACCCAAAGCAGGCATTGGAATATCATCGAAATCGAGCAAGTCTGGAGACAGAGGTTCTCTAGAAGCTGCTATTGAACCTTTGTCTTCAGACTTCCTGCTGGTATTGCCTCCAGACTCGCACGATTTCCAAATTTGATACTATTCCAATGCCTGTATTGGGTAAGTCTGTGAGATAAAGCTTCGTTTATCTCCCTTCTGGCCAAATCTGGCAACCCCGATTCTTATAACCAATATCACCTCTTACCAATTTTTATAACAAAGAACATCTTTCATAAACATTTTTTCACTTGTTGCAAAGCATCATCTGGCTTTTTCCTTGACATTCACTATTGTACCTTATGTCAGTCAGTAGATACCATCCAGTAATTAGACTGACTTAGGTTTCCACCAAGTGTTTCCCAGCTCTTCATCTATTTATAATGAATGTAGGTCACATAGTTTATGGTTGAAATGTTACTGTTTTAATATGTAACCGTTTCAAGCATTTTAAGACTTTGGGCAGTATGTAAGCAATAAACAATTTGGTTCAAGTATCTCTTTAAATGGGTCTTGTATAGCTTCTAAAAAATTATTTTCTGAACCAGGCTTGCCAGATTGGGCTACAAGGGGAAATAATCAGAGCTTTATCTCCAAGGTTCAATACCAGCATCAAGGCATTTAGGCTGGTATTGAATCTCTGCTTCCAGATTTGCTTGATTTCCAAAAATCTTAAGCTTTTAAAGACCAACCCCAACCATTGTAAGCAATTAATCTTTTGCTTTAATAAGCTTCAAAAAATATTTTTTAATATTTAGGTCAACTACAGTGTAAACAGTAAAATGTGTTCAGAGTACAAAATTTATAAAACTTTGTTTAAGCATTTTGTTTTGTTTCAGCAGTTTTTTTCCTAATTTTTAAAACTTTTTAAAAAGTATTTTATTGCTTAGCATGGTGGCATGACTTACTCATGGCAAGTTTCTGCTTGATTTTTATTAAACAAATTTAATTAAATTACTTAGAATATTCAGATATTGGAGAAAAGTAAATTGCAAAAATAAATGTTTTTTTAGATTAAGATACAGCACAATTGCTCTTGAATATAGCACACGCTTTCCTGCTTTTTAGACATTATAAAGAAGAAATTAAAAAAAAACATTTTGAAATTTAAGACTCTTTATGTAAAATTCTAAATTTTGTATTGTTCTGTAACTATTCTGGTATTATCAGAAAATTTCAATGATGGCCAAATACACCATAAAAATCGTTTATGATTCATAGAATTTTGATTTCAAATTTTATTTATTTATAATTATTTCTTATTTATATTTTGGTGATGTTATCTTCTCTCCACATTCTTCACTTATAGGATTTCAGTGCATTATTGTGTAAGACTAATTTTTTAAATTCTGATTAGTCTTTTGGAAACTATACGAAAAAAAGATTAACTCTTAAATTCATGGACTGCTTTTAACCGCTTGTATTGACAGTGGAACTCTTCAATGAATAAATTAAAAAAGAATGGAACTTTTCTGTTAATTGAATATAAAAAAATTCACCTAATGGTCAAAGGAGGATAATTTAAATCAGGAGTTATTTCCCTTCATACATTTTATGAATTTAAGAGTTAAAACAGCAATATGAATGTTACACCAACATAACTCTTCTGTGAATAGAATAAAAAATAATGGAACTCTTTTGTGAATAGAATAGAAAAAAAATGTATCTAAATGTGGAAGGGAAGTAACTTTAATCAATAGTTATTCACCTTTAAAATAACATTCAAATTTTCTTATATGAAGTTAAGAGTTAATAAGATGGATGCTAGTTTATATTAACTGAGTGTTTTAGAATTTGTTATTATATGCAACAAATGAGAATGGCAAATATGTAGATGCTCATTTTAAACATTTGAATATGCTGGGCTAAGCTGATACTGAATTCCAATCATTGAATTCACTGTGCATAAAAATTACCCTCAAATAGGATTCTTTCCCACACTTACCAGTTTGATACTAAAACCACGCTTTGGATATGTTTATTTTTGTTAGTTTTCTATCATCTACTAACCATAATAATAATAAAAGAAAGTTCTCTTATTTGTATTTTATCTTTCTTTTTAAAGTTTTCTCTAATCTTTAATAAATTACATTTATCAATACAGATTAAATCTTTGACTTTGTAACTATAGTATACAATTACCCTAGTCCAGGGGTCGCCAAACTTTTTAGACTATTGACTCCTTCATAGAATCCTTGATCCCTCATTGACCCCCTAGCAATGCAGGGGTGCCAAAAGAAAGATATCAAACGTACCAATACCACATCTTAAAATGTACCACATCCATAGTGTATAACTATATATAAAAATGGAGATAAACAAGAAATCCATAGTAAAATACAAAGAAAACTATATGTCAAAAGATGTAAAATGTAGACCCCTCCCATGGTTTATTGACCCCGCCCCTTTCGACCCCCTGGCATTTATTGACCCCCTCGATAGTCCTATTGACTGCCAGGGGTCGATATCGACCTCTTTGGCAGCCCCTGTCCTAGTCTAATGGTTGGATCTGATTAAGGGAATAATTAGCTACTGTAATTTACAAGTAATGATAATTGAATTTTATAAATTGAATATATTAATTTGCATAACTAATGTACATCTTTGCCTGAAAGAATATCTTAATTTTCTATGTCTTGGTCAAACAAATCCTATAGGATTAATACGATTTTTATCTTGTATATTTATTCATTGTTTCTGATATCTTCATGTAGCTCCTTCCAAATAATTTTACAATAAAATCCAAGATATGGATTGTTTTGATTTTCACACACAACATATTTTTTAAAATCAAAATTAAGCAATTATGCTTAATTTGTACTTTGAGGTACTAGTATAGTAGGTTGACAGTCTTTTCCAAATGATTTACAATGTTAAATATTTCTTTCCTTGTTTTCATAGATTTTCATTTGTTCTTTCATTTTTGTTGCAGACTGGCCAGAAAGAACCGAGTCCAAGTCTTGATAAAGCCATTGAAAATTGGTATAAAAAAACAAGAGACTTGAGAAGACAGGTAAGGAATAGATTCTGAATAAGCTCAACTCTTAATTTCATGAACCACTTAATACCGCTCCTCTTGAAAGTAGAACTCTTTTGTGAATACAATAAAACATAATGGAACTCTACTTTGAATACAATGGGAAATAAAAAAAGTTTACCTAAAAGTGGAAAAGTAACTTTAATCAGTAGTTATTCCCCTTTATAATAACATTCAAATTTTTTATATGAATTTAAGAGTTAGAGAGAAATTTATTTGTTAAGTTATTACAGACCAAAGAAGCATTGTATGACAATTGATTATGAGATTAATAACATTTTTTTAAATTTTAAATTTCAGTTGAGAAAAGCTGTGGTTGACCATGTGTCTGATTCGTTCTTGGAGACCAACGTTCCATTATTGGTATTGATCGAGGCTGCAAAGGCTGGTGATGAAACTGGTGTTGAAGAATATGCTAATGTGTACACTGAGCATGCTAACAAATTGGTTGAGGTGTGTGTCTTACCTTTAAAGATTAAAAATTCTATTTATTAGTTTTTCTTAGAATATACTCAGATATTTATCTACAGGTATAAGTTGCAGTTTTGTAGATTATAACAAAATTGATATCAATTTTGAGAGAATATACTAACATTTATACTTTGTGTTTTACCTGGCTTACTAAATAACCAGCTGAACATATTCAATTCACTTCAACGGTTATTATTACTTTTAGCATCTTATATTATTGAGGTAATTTTAATGTATCTAAGGGAGGTAATCATTAAATTCTGCTTGAATTTAAATTAAAATTAAATTATATTTAATTATGGGTTGGGTTAGGATTATTCGTTCCTATAAATTATTGATTTAAATTCATTCCAATATATTATTTAAAATTTTAAAATTTTGTTTGTTCCAATAAAATAAAAGTTTTTGAAAGAAACTTTTACCTTTTTTTTTTTTCTAATTTTTATTACCTCCCTTGATAGTTAGAAATAAATGAATTTGAGCTGTTAAAAGTTATGATTACCCAGTTCAACTCCTGTTTTTTTGTTTTTTTGTTTGTTTGTTTTTCAAGTCACTAATAAGATAATTTTCTTGTATTAGGGTGGGATAAACAATGAACTCTTTTGTGTATCTTTTCACAAGCAAAATTAAATGAGATCAGATTTAATTTGACTAGGGCAATTCCCATTCCAAAGTTGCATGTTTGGAAGTGGCTGGACTTTATGGTGTTGAGCAGCCTGCCATAATTGTCATGTAAAATAATTTTCCGTTCATCATACAAAACTACGGTTTCAAAGTATTTCGGTTAGTTCTCTTCAGTATTGCCAATTTAGATATCTTATATCTAAATTAAGATAAAGATCTATAATCTTTAATATTTTATTTATTTTTATTAGATTTCTCGAGAACCACTGATCCAAAAAACTTCAAACTCGACACTGCACTGCCTTCTGTGCTGACTAAAACACACTGTCAGAAATTTCTTCAATTGTAATTATATAATTACATTAAATGAAAAGTTGGCTTCATGAAGTTGCCTGATGGAACTTAAATCTTTATTTCAATACCGTAATTACTCGTGTACAATGCGAGAAAAAATTGATGAAATTGGGTCATGTTGTCGAGAGGGAAATGGATTTTTTTATGTTTTTCAAAACTTCAAAGAAATAAAAAGCACAAATCAATTTCCTTCTCAAAATTCACTGATTTTTCTCTCGCATTATACACAAGTAAATACGGTTGTCCTTTTAATGTTTACAATATGTTGTCATTAACTCCGATGTACCTGCTTATACAAACAGGCATTTTTGGAGCTTGAGATATCTTTAGATGAGAGGTCACCAAACCTTTTAGACCATCGACCCCTTCATGGAATCCTTGATCCCTCATCGACCCCCACGGGCAGGGCAGGGCAGGGCAGGGCTGCCAAAAGAAAGATATCATATGCACCAACACCACATCCTAAAATGTACCAAATCTTCCAAAAACGTACCAAATCCATAATAATATATCAAAATTGGGGGTTACCATGAAATCAGTAGTAAAATACAAAGTAAAAAATAATATGCACATAAGTTGATATTGCCATTATTTTTAGAGCTACAATGCCAATTTATTTTTTATTTTGAAGTTTGAACACTCTGCATTATGATTCATAGTGTTCAAGCTTAAAAAAGCCAAAACACCTGGACCTTGTAGCTCTAAAAATAACGAAAATATCAACTTTTAAAAAATGGTTCAATGGGCACTTATCATGTGCTACCACTCATGTCAAAAGATGTAAAACGTACCAAATATTCATTAGACCCCTCCCAGGCTAACTTTTTCCTTGTATATTTCCATTTCAGGTGGCCAATCTTGCTTGTTCAATGTCCCAAAATGAAGAGGGGGTAAAAATGGTCCGTATTGCTGCTGCAGAGATCGAAAACTTATGTCCACAGGTAACTAACATTTTTGGTCTTACTGCAATTCTAAGTTTTTTGTTTGGCTTGTTTTTCCGATCTGATTTAAATAACATTGAATATAAAATTTTTTATTTCCAATTATTCGGTTGGCTAAAAAGATTGTTTAGCTTATTAAGTACAGATATGAAAAATTTATTTATTATAAACATATACTTTATTGAACAACATATTTACCATTTTGTGCTATCTTCTGCCATTTTTCCTCGCAACTGTTTATCTTTCTAAGCAACAAAACTGCTCTAGGTGCCTTTTGCAGTCTTCCAGGGATTTGGAATTTTTTCATTAAGAGAATTCTGTAAAGACCAGAATAAATGAAATCTGAAGGTGCAATATCCGATGAATATGGCAGATGAGTGAAAACTTCCCAACCAAGCTATAACAATTTTTGTCTGGTAACAAAAGAAACATACACTTTAGCATTATCCTGATGAAATATTACGTCCTTTCTCTTTCCTAATTCAGGATTCTTTTTGTTGATTGCTGCCTTCACTAGGTCTAATCGGCAGCAGGGCTTGTTTGAATCACTTATTTGGTTCTCCAGAAGGATCTCATAGTAGTGCTCCCTTCAAATCCAACCATGTGCACAGCATCACCTTCGTTGGATGAAGACCAGCCTTTGGTTTGATTAGTAGGGGTTTGTTTTGCTTGCCCGACAATCTCACGTGTTCTAAATTGTTGTAAAGTATCTACTTTTCGCCTGTCCAAATTTGTTTCAAGAAACGGAACATTTTTGTTACATTTAAGTAGCGAATTTCACACAGGAATACTGTCAAGTTGGTTCTTTTGCTTAACTTATGTAGAAGACACAAATCACTGTGATTTACATAACCAAGTTGTTGCAAAAGATTTTCAACACTTGATTTGAATTTTTTGAGTATGTTGGCTATCTCCTGTATCATAGAACACGTTGATTATTCTCAAATGATGTCTTGATTTGATCTCTGTAAACCTCAACTGGTCAACCATTGAGCATCATTCAATAAGAAATCTCCAGCATGAAACATTGCAAACCACCTTTGACACATTCGACCATTCACAGTACCTCCTCCATAAAATGCACAAATCTTTGTTTTACATTTGAGTCACATTTTTACCTTTCTGAATATAAAAATCTAATATACTGAAATCGTTACTTATTTTATTCCCTCTTCAATGTTGGCATCTATAAAAAAAAAGATACACCAATTTCGATCATATTTTGACAAATTCATGCTGATATGACAGCTGTCACAATACAATCAAAAGCGATCTTTTGACTGAAGTTAAGTTAAAACTAAATACTCCTAATGCCATCTAATGACAAAAACAGAAGAAACTTTGGGTAACCCAATAGTTGTTAATTGCTTAAATTTCCAATTTCATTTGCAGTCTCATCTTCCACATGTCCATTTTGCACATCAACTCTTCTGTATGGGTTGGTGTATGTGATGAGTATGAGAAAGATATTTGAATGCAGCATCTGTTTGCCCAGCCCAAAACTTCTCTCTCCCAAACTAGTGGATTATAATAATTCAGACTTGAGTGTTTTAAAATCTTTTAAAATGTTATGAGTAAATTAATGATATCTTTGCTGCCTGGGTATAATTTAACAATGGAAGAGTTCATTTGTTAACTCTTAAATGCATGGACTGCTTGTAACCGCTTGTAATCACAGTGGAACTCTTCAATGAATAGAATTAAAAATAATGAAACTCTTCTGTGAATTGAATAGAAAATCTTTTTGTAGATTCACATAATTGTCAAAGGGGGATAATTTCAATCATGAGTTATTTCCCTTCATGACTGTATTTAAGAGTTAAAATAAGTTTGTAATACACTATTTTTATTAAATTTGACTAGTTTTTACCTTCATCCTAAATTTAGTTGTTTTTATACAACTTATTAATTCGGGCCACTGTTTCTATGGCAATGAATAACAGTGTGATTGGAAGGAGATGGAGAAGGGTTCTATACCAACGGCGGTCAGTCAGTCCTAAAACGCGGGCAAAAGTCTTCCCGAAAGATGCTGACCCAAATTAATAAGTTGTATAAAAACAACTAAAATTAGGATGAGGGTAAAAACTAGTCAAATTTAATAGTGTATAACAATACTTCATCCCATAATAATAAAGATTGAAGTTTGTAATAGTTTAGTTTGCTAAAGGCACTAATGTGTTTTACTCTATTCAGTTTTCATCTGCTTTATTAAAGAACTTAAATTTGCTACCTTTAATGTTATTTAGCAAAGCTTGGCACTTACTGTATAATTTTTCTTTTATAAAATTATAAATTTACTTATTTATCTTATTTTGCTTCTCAATGTATAATTTGTTTTATGTAAAGTAATACAATAATTTATCTAATGTATAATAATTAGTCCTAATATTTTGATGATGCAGTTTTTTTTTATATTAAAATAATACTTTATTTTTTATTAAATTCGATTGGTTTTTACATTCATCTTTATTTTATTTCATACAACTTTCAATTCGGGCCATAGTTTCTATGGCAATTGTATTAAAAAAAAACAACTAAAATTAAGATGAAGGTAAAAACTAGTAAAATTTAATAAAAATAATGTGTTACAATACTTCATGCAATAATAATAATAAAAAATGATTGCTTTAAAATAATACTCTATAACATTCAACAGGTTTTGTTATATTTATGTAATTTGCCTAACTTTAGTATGTGTAAAATCAATATTTTTTGCAGACATTTGATTCTTTTGTAATCTTAGAACCTTGTTTTGTAGGAATTTTTAAAATCATTTTGTTTATTAGGTGCAAGGCTGATGCATGATTACATTGTTGTTGAATTGTTGTATAGTGTAAATTGTAATTGTGGGCTTCTCTTTGCTCCTCTTTGCTTCTCTCTTGTCAATGACTTTCATGGAAGCAAACGTCATTCCTACTTGGCCAGAAACATCACATCTCTCTTTTTTGACTTATGATGGATATTACCTCAATCCCACATTAAATACAGTAGGACATCACCTCCGCAGATTTGCCAACCGCAGTTTCACTTATCTGCAGTTGGCCTAATTTAGACGTTTTTCATCTAGATCTAGATATTTTTGGTTGCATTTAGATGTCAGAAATTGTTTTATTAAAATAAGTAATTTTTTATTTAATTTATAGTAATATATAATAAGTAATATTTTCGATAAAATAAGTAATATTTTAATAAAGTAAATATCGATGATTAAAGTCACATTTAATTTATTTATAATATGTAATATATTTCCTAGATTTTAGATATATATCTGGAGAATCTAGATGTTTCTAGACACAATTTCAGATGTAAACTTGAAAATGAATTTGGCAACTGCTAGTATATATGGTTTGCTATTATCTGTGGATTTCACCATCCACGGGGAGGTCTTAGAACCTATCAACACAGATAACAAGGTCCTACTGTAATTAAAGAAAGGAATGATAGAAATATACAAAATCTTTCTATAAGCACATCTTGGGAATTTATTTGGAAGGATCTGGATTAATCTGTTAATGTGGTTTCATTTATTTTTAAAAGAATTGTTAGGTTGTTTCATATCATAATTTGTAAATGAAAAGAGAATGTTTAAAACATTCTTAAGAGATTTCTTTACAAATAGACACCTTTTCTTTATTCACAAGTTTTAATACTTTTTATAATTGTACGACCATGTTAATTTATATACAGTTCGATTCTTATCTTTTGGGATTTATAAAGCATACAGTTAATATGAATTGGATGTTATATTATTATAATATGTATGTTATTGGATACTATATTATTATACATACAGTGAAATGTAAGTTTGTGGTTTACATTATTTTTCCTTCTTTTTAGTGATTTTTTAAAAAATGGCATGTCTTTTACAATAATTAAATGTTTTAGAAACCGTCAACCAAAGCTATCACCATAGGTTTCTTCAGTTTTTAAGTGGCTATATATGTGTTGTGCACACAGGCCGCACCAATGGAGCTAGAGGGCTGAAAATTTAAACATTTACTCCTTATTATGTCTAGAAAAATGTTTTATTGTTTTGTGAAAATTCTCTTCCTAAATAGATTTTTAATGGGGGGTTTAATGTGCAATGTAAGTTCATGGTAAATCGGTCCCTTAGTTTGTGTCGTGTTTTTTTTATTTTAAATTTGGACTAGTTTAATGATCACTGCCCAACAAAAGTCGAAAGAAGTAACTTATTCATTGATCACCCCCAACATTGCATGTTGCCAAAAGACATTGGTCACGTAACAGTTTCTGTTGAGTGACTAATCAGACCTTCACATTGATAAAATAGAATGTGTATATTTTAAAAAAATATTAATAAAAAAAGTTAAAAAGGAGGGTTTTTTTCCCTAAATTTGAACTTTCTCACATTTCTTTTTACATTAACTCAAGTGATAAATGGGATGAGGCAGTAGTAACAGGATACCCCATCCCCACTAGCAGATAACTTTCTCTTTTATTGTGTATATTTTATATGCACTGTTTAATATGCTTTCCTTTTTCATATTTTCCCTCACTCAATAACAAGGGGTTGCATTACTTAGTTTTGATCACAAGCTTAATCAATTTTTAAATTTCTACTGAAAACTTGTATGTTAAATTACTGTAGAAGATAACTTGTCATGAATAATCAGAAAAAGCAGAAAAAAGGGAATTAATCCGAAATAACCAATATACAATAACCAAGATAAATATTAGTAATCTCCCTTAGGTGATGGTGAATTTAAAACTAACGAGTTACCTCCCTTGAATTTTTATTTTGTTCCTTAAAGATACATTTTTAAGGTAGTATGTTATTTTTTCAACAATTTTTGAACAGATGTTATTCAGTCAGTTGCTGGAGTAGTTGAGATGGTGTGGCTGGTCATCCTTTCTCTGTTACATGGCTGCATATTTCGTATTTCAGGTGGACCTCTCTGGTTTCCAGCTCCTCATCGTAGATGATGCCATTATAGATACCAATTTCCCAAGATACATAATTATATTTGGTAACAAGACAAAGCTTGAATTAAAAAGGAACTGTTCAGACAACCATTACATTTTATTCTAACTTTTGGTCATTATTCTGGCTTGTATCATATTGCGAAAAGGTTCTCTTTAATATTTCTTCATTTGGCATTCTGATATTTGGTAAACAACGTAATACTTAATCAAAATTCAAATTGATACTGATGAATTAGAGTTCAATTTTATAGAAACAATCTTTGTTAGTTTTTCTTTGAATTGTTTAAGATTTAATTTATAAAAAAACGACTTTTTTTTTTATCATACTGTCTGTCCCCACAATTTTTTACAGAAATTTTCCCAACTTATTTTGCCGACATTTGATGCTAAATGTGTTAATTAATGATCAAAATGTAAATTATTATTTTAAATCATGTGTTCATCTATATGTTTTTTGCAATATTTAAAACTGACTAAATTTATTAGTTTATGTAAACTTCACTGTGAACCCGGCCCTGTTGGCTGGGGCCTAGAATACGCCGACTGCATCCCCTGCAGAGGGGTAAGGGGCCAACTGTTCTTTCACCAAAGACTAGTTAAAAAAATATAACCTTTCACCAAAGTTGCAAGACTCTATTTAATTTAACACAACGATTTCGGCATTAAATAACCCATCAAGGGTTGATATGCCATAAAACCAAGCTATCAATCACTGTGAAATTAGAAAAAAAAAAACTTACCAGTTTGTTATGCCCTAGTGATTTAATATGCATTATTAAAAGTATAGTAGAACTGAAGACCTGAAACTGAGATAGCAAATTGCATTCAGTGCAAAGTTTTTCATCTTACCTCATATTGAGAAAGATTACTAGTTGTCTCTTGCTGTTTATTGGATGATGACAGTGGTTCCACTTGCCAAACCTGCTTTTTTAGGGGACACTTTGTTGACCATTTAGGACGTTGTCAATCTGGAAGGCACCGGATTTCGATCAATCGTGTCGAAAGAAAATTTCATATAAATCTGGGCATTTGAGTTTTTAGTGGGACGTTCAATTTACAATCTAAGTTCATTCTAAATTGATCCCTTAATTTGTGTCCGGCAGCATTCATGCTTGTTTTTTTTGTTGTTGAAAATTCAGACTTTTTTAATGATCACTGCCCAACAAAAGGCGAGAGAAGTGCATTATTCATTGATCACCCCCAACATGGCATGCTGCCAAGAGACATTGTTCACGTGCTGGTTTCTATTGAGTGACTAACCAGACCTGTTCAATCTAGGAAATTCGATCTCCTTACAATCTAAACTCATTTTCCTTATTCCCTAAGACAAAGGCAGAACCTTATCTGGACTGAGAATGAACTCCAAAGCTTTCTTTACTGTTGCTAAACAGTATCGCATACTTGTTTGTACTGTTGACATTATTTCAAAACCATTGCATAGGTGTTGAAAATGCCTTCTGTTAGTCTCAAATAAGTTTCTTCCCAAATCAAATCACTCTCTTGTTTCACTTAGGGACTTTGCTTAACTCAATAAAGCTATAATCACCTTTCTCTGCACTGATTTCTGAGGTAAAGACTTCTGAGCTCTTTGCACCACACAGTATAGCTTGCTATGAGGCTTGCATTTGAGTATTTGTCATGCAATTCCATTCATGAGCCCATCAAAATCTGCTGAAAGAATTCTTCTTCTTTATGTGCCATGTCCCTTCAGGACATGGGCGATCATGGCTCTCCACAGTTTCCTTTCCTTTTCCAATGTCGCTCTCAGCAACTCCCTCTCATCTATGCCTTCTGGTATTCTTTCTGCCATCTATTTGCTCAAACTCTTCAAGTAGGTTACTTGCTTTGCTCCATTTGCCTTCCATGCACCCTGTGAGCCTTGAGTTCTCCAACCCTTCCTTCCTCATGATGTGTCCCAAAGATTCCAACTGTCTCTTTCTTATTGTTAGTAACAGTTTCCTTGTAGTTTTTAATCTCCTCAAAACTTCTTCATTTGTTACATGCTCTGTTCATGATATTCGCAACATTCGTCAATAATCTTGGTTGCTTCAATTCTTTTTTTCCATTCATGATGAAACTGTTCAGCATTCCATATAGGAGATTAGACATTACATAGCAGTCTAACACTCTTTTCTTTGTTTCTAATGTTATTTTACTATTTCTTAATATCAATTGCTCAGTTTCTGGAAAGCGTCTTTCACTATTCCCATTCTTTGGATTTCTGTGTTACACTTTCTGTCCGTTGAATTTTTGCACCTGCTTGATTTTAATGTCCCCTATTTTTAACTCGCACTTTTTGGGTTGTCCCTTTTCCTCACAATCATACATTCTGTCTTCTTACAATTGATAGTCATTTATTTTACTTTCATCTACTACATTGTCTAAAAGTTTTTTCAATTTCCCTTCTGAACCTACCATCAACACTGTGTCATCTGCATAGTGAATATTGTTGATTTTATGTCTGCCAATAATAATTGAGAAAAAAGAATGTCTCCAGCCTAAAACTCTATCGAGCTCATCTAGCTTTGACTTGGATCTCTTTCCTTGTGAAGGCAAAATCATTACAGCTGCATAGTCTAATCCAAAAAAAGAGCTTAGAGATATGATGTTAATTAATCCAAGATCTTTCGGTGCCGTTTTCACCTCTTTCTTCCTCCTGCAACCAGTTTCGGGTTCATTGATATCTTCCAGCTCTTCATTTGAATCTGTCATTCTCTGCAACCACAGCAATCAGTGCTATTGACAGGAAAGCTACGACTCTGATCCCTTTTCCTTTTGTTCCAAGTATTTACAGGCTCAACCCCACCATGCTTCCGATTCTTATTCACCTCTGGATCAAAGCCATCATATTCACATTGACTGCATTTCAAGCAGGTTCCGCAGCATGAAACCTCACTTCACTTATTTTATGCATTTTCTACAGAATTAAATCATTGAACGCTCTTTACTTTTCCCTTGATCTCTGGTCTCAGATGTCCCCAGAAACCAAAACATGCACCAAATAACTTTTTAAATCAGTCAGATTTGGCACTGAAAGTTTTAGCTAATAAAAAAGATTTCCAGAATGAATAGATCGTTAGGATGTGGAACCACTGTTTAAAAAAAGATTTTGTTTTTTATTTATTTTTTGTTTTTTATTTATTTATTGTTTTTTAATTATTTTTTTCATTGACACTGGTTGGTTATAAATAAGACAACTCTAGGCATTTTTATTTTACCTGAATGATTAAGTAAAATGGATTTCCTATAAAGGTATTGTAGCTGTAATACTAAATATAAACTAAATACTTGTTTCCCTGAAAATGTTAACTTCTTTCAGCATTAATCCATGAATTATTCAAACCAGCCTAATCCTAATCTCTGTTTATTTAGTTGCATTTTGGAGAGTTTATTATCCAAAACGGTGTGATCAAAACAACAAAGATCAGGATCCTGGCCCAGTTGAATAACAGGGAACAACAATCTTATCTCAGAACTTTTAGCATTGAATCTACCTATATAATACGTCATGTGATTGGTGATATTTTTTCTGTAACATTTGTCAAGGGAGATAACTATTAAATGCTAATTATAGAGTAGTCTCCCCTTTTTGTGCAAATGCATAATAAATCCGGGTTTGTTCTTGTTGAACATAAACAAGAAAATGCAGAGCTATGTAATGTTTTTGATATTTTTAAAGTACAGTGCAATTGCAAAATTATTCAAATACATTTTTTGACGGCATGGGTGAACTAGTTATAATATGGTATTCACAATTATTCCCTTGTTTACCGTTTGAGAATATCAAAATGCCTTAAAATGTTTTCCGAAATAATAAAAATGGGCCTTTTTTGCAATATTATGTCAACTGGAAAATGGGGAAACTCTTTATTTACTAATTTGTTATATTGATGCATGCTTTTATATTACACCTAAAACATTTTTATTTTTCACAGTCTTATTACATAAACCCAGAAAAGAGAGCTGTTCCAAAAATTGTTCTACTAATTTTTACTGAAAATGAATCCTGATTGGGTTGGGTGATGTTCTTTTAAAATTTTTACAGAATTGTAATAAGAGTTATTAATCAATTATTCTTTTTTCTTTTTATTATTTTGAAGCCCTCTTCTTTTGTATTTGATGCTAATGAGTGTGTTTGCGCAAGCACACTATTGCTCTTATATGTATTTTTATATATTCTTATTCCACTCTTTTTTGGCGCCACTTCTTCTGTAGTTTTCAAGATATCAATGTCATTCTAATGATAATTAGTGTGTCTTGATGCTGTGAATTGCGTTTACATACAGCTTTGAAAAAAAACCCAACTTTTTAAAAGGTTTTAGGGGTGGTGGTTCTATTTACAATGTAACTATAATTCTAAACCGGACCCTTAATTTCTGTCATTTGTACAGGTTTGAATCTTTCGGTTACTTCCTTTTGCGATGGTTGTAAAAAATTCTTTTTTTAAGCATTATGGTTGGGGGGCAGGGCTATGCTGCAGCACAATCACATTTGCAGTTCCTTCAGGAAATGCAGGCTCTAGTTTTATATCTCTGCCAGTCTATCACTTCTTTTGTTGATCTATCTTTGTGTCCCTGTCTTGGTTCAGTCATCTATAAAAGTTATGTCTTTGTTAAAGGAGAATATTGTTTTTTAGTTTAAAAAGAAAATTAGTTTACTATATTCGAGGACTGGTGCTGCTGGTACCATGTAACCCAGTACAAGCTGTCACATATTATGTGTAGAGGAGATGGGCACCGCTCTGTTACTCCCATTGCCCTGATAAATACCATCATGGGGAGTGCTCAGTATAGCACCCCGACTATCTACTAGGTCATGGGTTGAACTGGAACTGGATATCCAAGAACAGATTAGGAAATGTCGAGTCTTGTTGTACTCATGTGCATCAACACTTTTCTTGTAATTTGGAAGGGATTATCCAGACAACAAATTTGCATGGGATTATCCAGACAACAAATTTGCATCTATAGTCATCCAATGTGTTATACAGTGAATGCAAAAAGTATCTGATGCATTTCAAGAAGTTAATTTTGACATCCGTATACAGCTCCAAAATTGATAGAATTTGGACTCTTAAATTCATTTTAAAAAAATGAATGTCACTATCAAGGGAAATAACTCCTGATTGAAATTATCCCCCTTTGACCATTAGGTGAATTTAAAAAGAATTTTAATTTTCAATTCACAGAAGAGCTCCATTATTTTTAACTCTATTCATTGAAGAGTTCCATTGTCAACACAAGCAGAATGAATTTAAGAGTTAAAAAAATCAAAAAATCAAGACATATTGAGACAAGATTGAACATTGAAAAGTTATGTACAAAAATCAGAAATATTTGGTCCTAATTCTGTTAGTTTTGAGGCTGTGTAAGTTTGTTAAAATAAACTTTTTGATATGTATTGGAAATTTTTTGCCTTTATTGTATATTAAATACTTTACGCAGCCCACCCCCCTCCACCTATCACACCAATTATGGAAAAAAATCATTAAAACTTTTTATGCTGTAACACTGCACTACAGAAAGTTCTTATGCTATGCAATAATCAATCTCTTTTGAATTGTGGGACATTGGAAAAGTTGGAAAATATGTATGATTGATGGGTTAGTAACTGGGTTAAAGATTTGGCCAGAAAGGGGAGATAATCCTCAAGAGGCTGGTATTGAATCTCTGCCTCCAGACATCCAAATTCAATGCTATCCCAATGCCTGTGTTGGGTAAGTCAATGAAATAAAGCTCGGATTATCTCCCCTTCTGGCCAAATCTGGCAACCCTGAACAGGCATTACTCAATCAATGTTCATGCGTTTTCTGCATTTCTTTCCTTTTGAAACATTTATTTTCTGCCATTTTTAATATTTCATTATTCAAGTTTTACGCTTCACCCTTCCCAATTCATATACATATCATTGTGACCAGAAAATCTTTAACAAATTAAAACAATTTAAGTGTGGAAAATATTCTCTGCATTTACTCTCGATCGGTTTGTTTTCTTTTTATACCTGAATCCCTGAAGCATTAAATCCTTCATTATTTAATTTTTATTTAATTGTGGAATTAAGTTCCTTGTTTATTTGTTTATTGTATAGACGTGCATAGTGTTACGGCCAAATC
>VCCN01004182.1:5013828-5026119 GCA_006491835.1 Architeuthis dux | reverse complement strand
TGTTAACAACACAAACAACAAGGAGTTCAATCGTCCCAAAAAACACTTTGAATACTGAATCTTATCTTTACACATTGTGGTCCCCGATTTAAGCCCTTTTGATGACAGCTTTCTAAAGTTTGTCAATTGCAATCAACAATTTATATAAAGAAATTCCATTATCTGAGAACAAACTTATTGCATGTTTATTTTGTATATTTACCATATTTATGTCCTAAACCCTGACTTATGATAATAAGCCTGAAAGTCAGACCATAGATGCACAAGTTCTCTCCCTTGTGCTATCAGACATATATAGAAGGAAGGAGAGGAAATGAGAGGTGGTAGGAGTGTTTCGGTATGTCAGCCTGTCATTGGTGGCAATCGGTACTAGAGATGCTCATGCATCTAAAAAGAATCTGCTGAAACATCTTGGATTATGAAAAACTTTCTTCTCTTTTTTGATATTCAAAACATTAAAGTGCTAATAGCAAATGGAGGCATTCGGTTATGGAATTATACTACACTTTTATCATCTCCTTACAATTCAACATTGGTTATAGAGTCTTGTATAACTTGCAAGTTTCAATAAATTATTCTCTTTTGGCTACTGCTAAGTAAAAAACATGTTGAAAAAGTGAATACTAAATTTGGGAAAGATAACTAAGACAGTACAGCCTTGAATTTGGAATGGCAAATAACTTTTTTTTCCCCCCAAGATGATGTGAACATTTATTTGCTCAAAACACTGAACTGCAATTCACTTCAGGCTGAATAGCTGGCATTTTTGTATTCATATATAATGCTGTGTGGTTCTAGCATCATCTGTTGAATTAATTATAGTACAATGATCTATTCATCTTGCTCTTGGTGGACACCAAACTAACTGTTAATGGTTTGTGTGACTAGCTTGTTAAACAATTTGTACTATAGCAGGTATTCCCATCATCTGCAGAAGTCAAAAACATTACTGACAAAATCTGAATTTTGACTTACTTTTGAGATGCATGTAAATGTTGTGCAGTTAACTTCCCAAATTTGAATATCTGAATCTTCTGAACTGATAAATTGTCACAAGCTTCATCTGCATCTTGTGAGGCTTATTTTCATTTGATATGTACAGTGTCGGTCAAAAGTGATGTTCAACCTAGGAAAATTGACGCTATGTTCAGCCTAGGAAATTGTAGTTTTAGTCCGTTATTCGAAGCGTCAATTTTCCTAGGCCGGACATCACTTTTGACCGCCGCTGTATATGATGTTGCTCACTCCTGGTTTCTGAAATACCCAGTGTTTTTCACTGTTAATTAATGGATTGCTTACTTTTCTGTTATTATACAGGTAAGGCTCTTATTTTGCACAGATGCGTTCCAGAAAAATGGACAATCTGGGGGCTTTGTCCAATCTCGGAACAATAACCGGTGAAGCTCCCACTTTGGACGATCCTATTCCAAAGTAGGAGTGGACAAAGTAGGAGTGGACAAAGTAGGAGCTTCACCTGTACTTATTCAACCATTTTGAGGATTTCATAATTTATCCCTCCTTTTTGGAAATGGTGTTTAAAAAGAACATTTCCTCAGAAAATGATTGCTTGATATGATAAAAGTATTATATACAAGTAAAAGCATGTATTTTTAGAACATTAAAATAAGTCTTAGCTGACATCTAAACGACAAATATTTTCTTGGCCTCAATAAAACCATTACTGGTTAATCGCACACATTTTGAAGATATTGATTCAGATTTTGCACAAAAATGTCAGTTCTTGCTGATATGGTTCTATAATTGAAAAAATGTCCAAGGTCCCATTCCTGGTGCTGGATATCTGAGGCTCATTATTAATGAAAAGCAACCTCAATAGAACAAAATGAAGGATGCTTCCCCTTTGTGGCTAGTTTTGTACTTGTGAAATTTGTGATGCCCAAGTGGTATACCAACTACTTTGCATTAGGACTTTAAAAATGGTATTGTGTCAGGGTGTTTGCTCAAGTGAAACTATTACGAAATGACTGTGAGCATAATCAACATAACTATTTGACATAAAACTTTTCAGTAAATTATGATGTAAACAATTTATGTCTTCAAAAACATTGGCACTTTCTGAGAAAATGGGTGTAGAAATTCACAAAAAAGTTATATCCGTTGCAAAAGTCATTTAAAAGAAGAATGAAGTTGATCGTAGACAGAGTTGTATTATTCACTTTTTTTTTTAGTTTGTTTACTGAATCAATTTAGTTTACAAAGTCAGGAGAGAAATATAAAAAAGCAAAACGTTATCATTACGTTCCTTCAGATTTTAATCGAAATGTTCATTAAATGACCATTGTTTAAACAAAACAATCAAATTATGTGGGATACATTTATATTTCAATCTTTATTATCATTGGATGAATAAATATAAATATACCACTTTAATTATTTAAAAAAAAAAATTTGACTAGTAATTTACCTTAAGTTGTATAAAACCAACTAAACTTAGGATGAAGGTAAAAACTAGTCAAATTTAATAAAAAAGTGGTATATTTGTTTATTATTCCTTTTTAAATGACTTTTGCAAGGGAGATAACTTTTTTCGTTAATTTGTATAGATCCATTTTCTCAAAAAGTACCAAAACATTTTCCAACCCTGAAAAATGTGTAATAAATTCAGCATTGGTTGTACGAACAGATTCAGATGATCAGCACATGCTTGTTCTAACCCGAGTAAATCTTTTCAGAGCAATCACATTTTTTATCTATTTTTTCTTCTTCTAATGAAAGTATTAGCCACATTGGTGTATCTATTTTAAATAGATTGATATGTTTTCCTAAAAAAATCTTTTTGTATACTCTGAATCTCCGGATAATTCATGCTAAAATGTTTGTTCTGTTTGGGTCTTATTGGATTGTGGTCTGTGGATTCAGTCTTGGAGTAGTAGATTTTGCTGCTTCTATCCTCGCCATGAAATAAGAAAGAAATATCTTTATTTAAATCTAAACAAAAAACATTCTTTCTCCCACACCTGATTCTTATGTTCTCAAATCTGTACTATCTTAGAAATCTATCTACTATAATAATATGCCACATGTATTTGTATATTTATTTTTTGTCTGTAAAACTCCAAATGAAAAATATAATGAATTAAACAAAAACATTTCAGTAATCAATGAACAAAACTTTCATATCGACATACTGATATTCATACTCATCACCTATTTTTTTTTTTTCCCTTTGATCTGTTGCTAAAAGGATTTTTTGAGATCTGAATCCAACAAAACGAAGATACATTAATATATACCCAAAGTCTTCTAATAATAATAATAAGGACTTAACAAAATATCAATCTCATATACGCTGTCATTTTCGACAGCACGGATAGACTAGTAACAACTGACCAGGTGATTTGGTGAGAGGCAAGACTTTTTCCTTCAATTATTCTTGTTTGATTGATCAAACATCATGAACCGCTCAAAACCACTCCTATTGACAGTGGAGCTATCCTGTGGCGGAAAACAAAGTTTGTTAAATTTATTATATCAAATGGAATTAAAAGAATTTTTTTCCCTAAAGTTGACAGGGTGGCAACTTTGATCAGTAGTTATTCTCCTTGAAATTAACATCTTTTCTTATATGAAACTAAGAGTTAATTCTAGAATTGGCCACCAATCTTACATGCTACAGACCCAATCCATTCTGTTCATTGGTGTATTTAAAAACCGTTGTACCTATGTGACCAATATAGTGTTGATGTTTATTTTTAAGTTCCCAAGTTGAGTCTTGTTTAGATGAAACTAGCTTACCTCTTGTATCCTGTCATGTAAACAGAGTCCAAAGTCATGCGCAATAAAGTGTGGGTACACTTTATTTTTAGTCCGCTTGGATGGTGTAATGGTTAGCATGTCTGCCTCACACGCAGAAGGTCAATTCCCGGTATGAGCAAAGAGTGATTAGAACAAATTTCTCTGTGCAGCTAATTGAGTACACTCTAAGCTGTGTTATTAGGGTGGAGGTATCCCTTCGGTGGACTTGCATTCTGCAAAGGGGATGGTCATAAAATCTTGTAAGAATAAAGTTCTGGTCTCCACCAGACTTGAAACTTGCAAGGATCACTAAGCTGACGCAAAAGAATCTGGGACTTTGTCACCAGCCGTTTATACTCCAATCAGAGTTGTCTCTGGAGAGACGGACGCTTTACCTTTACACCTTATTTTTAATTTCATTTGGTTGGTTCGGTTTGTCCTTAGGGAATGGAACTGATATTCAAAAAATCAGATGTTATATCACAAATTACCCCTAAATTCGTGAGTGAGGAAAATTACATTCTAACCACATAAAGATATTTGATTATCAGCTTGAGAGTTGGTATCTTGTGTGGAAATTTAATATAGACATTGTTCTATATTTTTCTATAACTGCACCATTAAGGTATATAATTGTGATGTTTGACTTTAGAGATATGTCATAAGGCTGAAATGATCAGTTTTGTGCATTTATCTTTTCCATTAATTATAATTAGTGTTAAAATTATTTAGTATTAGAGTTGGATAGACCATACTGTCAAGATTATATTACTGTTCAAGTTGATGTTACCTGTAATATTTCAGCTTCAATAGGCTTTTAAATGTCAACCAAAGTTTAAAATACTGTTTTCAGATGTTATGCCAGACATTCTTTAGAAAATTAATTATTTATCCACCATACTCAATAAATTTATTTAGTTGATATATTAACAAAGATACTGTAACTAAGATTTTAAAAATGTATTACTCTTGACTGACTGTAATGGATGAGTATTACAACCCAAATTTAAGAGTGTATTGTAGGAGAATGATTAAATAACTTTTTCTAAAGCTGAAAAATAAATGGAACTCTTCAATAAATAGCATAAAAAATAGTGTGAATTGAATAAAAAAAAAAATTTTTTAAAATCACCAAATGGTCAAAGGGGGATAATTTCAACCAGGAGTTATTTCCCTTGAAAATTGACATTCCATTTTCTTCGTATGAATTTAAGAGTTAAAGACTACTGCAAAAGTTAAAATAGCCTATCTGGGTAAATCCACAATACCCAGATAATACATCAAGATGACTTTCTAACAAAATGCTGACAATTTGGTTGAGATTTGATCAAAAATGTCCTCACATCAGAGATGTCAGTTGCATGTAAGCGCATTCAGGGATGGAAATGGGGTTGGTGGTACAGTGTATATTTACTTCTCAATTTCCAGGGTTTTTTTTTTTGTGTGTGTGTGTGTGTGTGTGTGTGTGTGTGTGTTCAATGTCTCCAGACATTACCATATACCTAGTTGCTAAAAAGCAAGCCTTACTATATACCTTGTTCCCGAAACCCATTTCCATCACTGAGCGCCTTGTTGTAATGACTGCTCTTCTTCTTTTTCTATTCAAGCAGTTTATGTTCAATCAATATTCTCTTGGCTATTATGGCAAGACAGTTTTGTATCTTTGAAAAAACACATACACATTTTTTTTTTCTCTTGCAAAACTAGTAGGTTCACATGACATTATTAATTGATTCTACCATCTCGATGTATTGCTAACTATTGATTTCCATGGGAATCGTAAAAGCCTGAACTTATCTGCTAAGAGACATCATAAAACATTTAGAACATTTATTTTAGTGAAAAAAAAAAAAAAGTATACAAATTGTATATACAAGCACACATCATAACAATCATATTTACACAATATCTAGGGCCTTAAACATTTGCGGTGGGGTAATGAACATCACAATTCTTGGGTATATTAATTTCTTTTCTTTGAATCCCATTTCTAGTTGAAGATTTTCACTTAACATGTCATATGAACAAACAGAAGCATCTGGCGTCTGTTTTGTGTTTGGTTTATATTGAAAGGTTCCAGAATTTATCATCAAATATACTCCTCCCTCCCAACCATTTCATAGAATATTCCGTATAAAACTATTTGACAAATCTAACCAAGTAGGACTTTTAAAAAAAATACACTTCTGTATAATGACATTGCTTTATTTATTTATTTACTTACTATACAAAAGATCTCTTACACAATGTGCGTATATATAAAGATTCTGTATGATTGACAGGTTATCTACGTGCATGCTTCTGTAAAGAATAGAACTACTACTTAATTTTTATTTCTTTTAACTTCATATTCCAGAGGTTAAATAAAAAATGAACTGTCTTATCATTCCAAATGATAATGGGGCGCCTATTATTTGCGTTATATTATATTATACACAAGTGCGAGATTTTCTGTCATTGCTCTGTATATACATGTGATTGTTTCCTGTGTATGACATTGTCTGGTTTTCTGTCTTATTCAGGATTATTTTCAAAGTAAAATTTAATAAAAAAAGAAAAACAACATTTATCATACGATGTGTTTGTTTCTTTGTAATTTTGTTTGTTTGTTTGTTCTTTATTTTATTTTTGCAGCATTAAAAAAAAAAAATTATTTTCTATAATTGCAACCAAATATTAACCAACATTGTGATCATCACCAAAACTGTCAAGATAGGTTTCTTCAGTTTCCAAGTGTGTCTTGCTGTCTCTCTGTCTTGTGTACAGTCTGCACCAATGAAGCTAGAGGGCTTTACACATTTATTCCTTATGTCTAGAAAAAACTTTTAACCCCCCCCCCCCTCAGTAGATGGGGTTCAATTTACATTGTAAGTTTATGCTAAATTGGTCCCTTAGTGACCGGCTGTGTTCATGCTTTTCTTTAAGAACCTTTTTTGAAAACTCAAGCTTTTTTTTTTTTTAAGTGATCACTGCCCAATAAAAGGTGAGAAGTTGATTATTCATTGGTCGCCCGCCCCCAAACAGGGCATGCTGCTAAAAGACATTGGTCATGTGAAGGTTTCTATTGAGTAACTAAGCAGACCTATTTTAATGTTCTGTTAAGTGGGGAAACCATAAATATATCACTTGTTCAGTTTTCTGAAAACATTTATTGGTAGATTCCTAGTTTCCTGTCGGTAAATGGAGGTAACTCCTGTTAGCCACTATCAAAGAAAAACGGAAGTAAATACATAACATATATTGTTATTGCTTTCAATGGTGCACAAATAAAATAAATAAAAACAACTTTATTTCTATACAAACCTTTTAACGTTTCACACACTCGCCCATGGGACATTAAAAACGGTGCACAAATAAAAACAATTTATTCAAAGCAATAAAAATATAATTTATGTATTTACTTTCGTTTTTCTTTGATAGTGGAGAAGATTAACAGGAGTTACCTCCATTTTACACACAGAAACTAATAAGCAACCCAGTCATTAAATAATAATGGGGAGAGGGAGAGACTTTGAATAAGGGACAAAGTTTCTACTTTATACTCCGTCTGATCATTTCGACGACATGGACGACAACGCTCCTCCCCACCATCCTTGGGCTGCACTGCTAGGGACGTCTGTCTTTCCCGGTGGTCTAGTCTCTTCTTTCCCCGTGTAAACCTCTTAACGCTACTCTACTCAGTTCTTAAAAGATGTGGTTTTTATTTTTATTTCATTTGCTGTATTTACTCGTGTATAATGCTAGGAATTGGATATAAAAAATCAGGGTCAAAATTTAGGGAGGGTAGCATTAAACTCTAGTGAAAAAAATGATAACATATACAATAGGCTATGAAAAAAGTTATTAAATTTTGGGGCGGATCCATACACAATTACTAGACAATATTACTAAGACTAACCTATGTATTCATTTCAGTGCCGACTTCTTTAAGCTGTGCTCACCGTATATTTGTTTCAGCTGTATTCATTGTGAGATGAACATGTCATCTGAATAAATGCTATGGAAACCAAAGATATCCCCATATATCAAACATCTATCTGTTTATGTCAATATCTAAAAGTAGGGTTTTTAGGTTGATGTTACTTTTTTTGGGTTAGTTTATTGTTTTTAATATTCAAATGTTTTTTACTAATTTTTAGCTACAAAAATGGGGGTCGCATTATATTTGAGATCGCATTGTACTCGAATAAATACGGTCCTCTTATTCTAATCTTCAAATTGTCTCATTATGCTCACTGACTCGATTCTACATTCTTCATCAAGTGAAAATAGTTGAATATGTATAGGTCAATGTTCGCTGTAATTTCTCACTTTTGAATTCGATATAGCGAATCAATATTTTTTTTCCTTAAAAACTCAGTAAGCTATCTACAGAATTTGAAATCTTTTGCGCACACATTAATTTACTTTGTGCAGTGGGTGCAAAGCGTGTGTGCACGTGCATTAGAGGGAACCAAGGTATAGGTGCAATTTAAAATGGACTTTGTTTTACATGCGTGGTAACATTTCTTTTTCTTTTCTTTGACTAGAAATTTACATAGAAACCCATGCATTTGAAAGATTGTTGCTACACAATCCTCCCCAATGTCTGCCTGTGACAGACTAACTTGATCTTAGTAGAGATGTATATCGCTTTTTCAGTCTTTTGGCTGGGATCAATTTTATTTTGTCTTCGGGTGAGACACGGCATAAAAGAAGTGAGCCTGATCCTGGGAATTACAATCCTGGGGCAGTACCTCCTTATTGCACTTTGTAGCACAGGCAATCTTTGTCTCTATTCACGTGTACACGTGTGGGGACCCACATTAAACTGATCGTCGGAAGGTGAATAAATACTGATATCTGAATGGGTGCTTTCTGTAGAATTACATTACTATCTCGCAGACCATTGTTAGTGCATGATTTCGAGCTCCATTAGTGTGGCTCCAAGGTTCCTTGCTAAGCTTAATACATATCTAGAAACTAGTGCAAACAGTCACTTTAAAGATCACATTATCCTCTACCTCTTGAGGCTTTTGCACCACGTGTATTAATTTCTTATTGCAAGGAGAGAGAGGATACCAGACCAGCGGGGAAGACAGACGTCCCTAGCAATGCAGCCCAAGAAGGGGTGGCGACGTTGTCGCCCAGGTAGCCTTTCCATGCAATCAAAGTGACGAGACGGAGTGTAAAGAAAAATCTTTGTCTCTTATTCAAAGTCTGTCTCTCTCTCTATTTTCCATCTTGGATACTTCAAAAAAGAGTTCTCTCTCATAAAGAAAAACGAAATGTATTCCCGAAGTCCTACCCAGGGCCTCCGAGAGGAATTTTATTAGGCGGTGCAAAACTGTTTTCGGGCCCCCTGAAACACACACTGCACACTCGTCCTTTAGCCATCCTGTTTTCATCTGCAATAACCGTTTTAGCACGCCATGCTAGATTGGCTTGCAGGTAAACGATACAGTCAACCTTTTATTAATGGGCATTTTGTATCCACTTAGAACTTTTGATATAAATCTATATCCAGGAGATTCTCGGGCCCACTTTAGCCCTCGGGTCCCCGGGGTGATGCACTAGCGGCATCCCCTCTCTGAGGCCCTGGCCCTATCCCTCAGACGAGAAGATCTCTGGCCATCAAAGAAGATAAGATAGAAGAAAAAAAACGAGAAAATCCAAAGTATTGCATCTGGTAATTAATTAACAAGCAACCGATTCTCTTTTTGATCATTACTTCAAATAATAAGTACGTCAAGATTAAAATAGAAAGTTTTTTCTTTTTATTAATGGACTGCTCTGTCCGTCCCCGCTGTCATTATGGAGAGCGTGTTGCCATGGACAACTGCCATCAACACACGCTGGAAGAGCTAGGTGGTCTCGCGAGGTACGTCGTGGCGATGAGCATCTATGGAGCCTATTCGACCAATGAGCTTCAATGCCTTGGGGCAACCAATTATATTCCAATATCCTATCCTGTAGTAGGAGTAAAAACTAGCAACAGGAGGTGCAGTAAGAGTTGTCTTAATGTTTTTCTTCGAAATAAATGATACGAGAATTTCAGTTCAACATGGTGGCTCCTATCTCCAATGTTTTATTCATTATTCAGTAAATTATTAATTATACAATTTTAATCAAGTATATAATTGTCTCCGGCGTTTGAAAACGCTGGAGCCTATGATTCGCTACTGATTAAAATATGTCCGTGTTTTAAAAGTAATTTAAAATTGGATAACTTCTTTAATTTAAAATTGAATAACTTCTTTATTTTTAATGATATTTCAATGAAATTTTGTATGAAGTTATGGGCGATCCGATTGTTTGTTTACGTTTTATAAGCAAAAAACATGTTACATGATAGAGACAATATGGTCATCAGAATAAGTTTTCCGTAGGAGACCTTTATATTTTTGAGATCTTTATTCATTGGTTTATTTTGCAATTATTTATTGTTGGTTTCGTTGGATATAAACTGAAAATCTACGTATTTTCATGTCTGGAACTCTTTTGAATGTTGTGTCACAAATATTTCGCTGAAATTTAAAAAATAATACAAAATACTAGTGTACCATAGCCATTGCACATGACACCATGTATGAACTATGAACTAACTGCATTTCTTCTGGCGACGTTTTGATCTCGCCGGATGACGAATAGCGTCTTTAACGGAAATTACGGGAGAGAAAATTCCAGAATGCATTTCATGCCGATCGAAGAATCTGTTGAAGGAAGTAATAGATCCATGCAAAAAAAATCTCTCTGTTTTAGAGAGAAATATATGACAAAGTCCAGCCGTTTTCAGGAAAAAGGTGTTCTTTTTATTTCTATTGAAAACTTTAAACATCAGCGACGCGGGAACACATTTGCAGATAAAAGAAAGTATTGGATTCTGTTTAATTAAACTTAGTAATTTCAGCTAGTCGTAGCAGTTCTATCTAGTTAATTCCTTGGCCTTCCTCTTCTTTTCTCTTCCTCTTCCACCCCGGAGGTAGGTCTGTCCATATCCATTGTCCAAACCCAACTGACTAACAGGCTAATAGCCAAGAAGTTTGAAATGAGGCACGCCCTTAAAATACTCTACGCTCATTGGTCAGCGTAGTCGACCCCACCCTTTCTGCCTCTCGTGACCCCTTTGTATTCCCGATCATCCGAAATCCCCGGCCAAATCGAGCCAACAACTTTTGACCTAAGTTTTTCGACTACCATTCACTTTTGAGGCTCAGGTTTTTTGTTCCTCTCTTTTTCTTTGTTGGGGAAACAGACATACGTACACACCTATTTCACAACATTAGAATAGAGGATTTTGTGTTGACCTGTTAAAACAAAACTAAAACTGATTTTTCTTCTGTTTTTCAAAGATGATTTTGACAAGAGATAATATAGAGGATACAACTATCGGTCTTGCTATCACGATCAAGACCAACACGCCAACTACAATACAAAAGGCAGACAGTCTTCTCCTCTCTTTAGATCAGATAATATTATTCTTTTTCAATTACCGGTTTCTACAAAACGAAGACTCATCAAAGATTAGTGAATGTTCAGAAAGACAAAGCAGAATGACGTTTCAAATTTTGTTCGGACAATCTAATCTCTTCTTTCCATCTTTGATGTTGACACAACGTTCCGGCCAATTCTTGCTACGGCCTTCTTCATGTGTAATATGTAATATCCGTAAGGGAAGAGAGTCTCTTTTATCGGTTTCTTTCTCCGGTGGTGTAAAACATAAAAATAACAAAATAAAAATCCAAACATATAATAATAAGCAATGTGTGTTTGTACTCCGTCACGCTAACGTCATGAGTGACGTCAGATACGTCATCTTAGTATACATTGGATGTTATGTTATGTTAAACTTGATGAATTGTATCTTTACTTAATTTTACCTTTAGTTTAGTTTAAAATTCAGGAGGTATTGAACGTACACAAAAACTGCAGAACATGATATTTTATAAGTACAATGCAATTGCAAAATTACTTAATTATTGCCTTCATTGTTTTGACGGTGTTGGGAGCATTTAAAAATAGAAACGCACGTATGCAAAATATGCATATTCATATCAGTAATCAGGTGACACATTTGGGCGCAAAAGTCAAATGCTCCCCGGTCGGCCTACGAGATGGATGTGCAAGGGCCATCGTCCTAAAAATAGGCGATGTTAAAAACACCAAGTCGTCATGCAGACGCAAAGCCATACGACAGAAATTCTAAGCATCGACACAAGAACCAATTAGATGAAATCCCCTATTAAGAAAAGGTCAAACTAGACTCAACGAATAAGCATACCGATAAAAAAAAACATATTAATTCAATTTCTTAAGATAAGAAATGGCCATAAATATCTTCTCTTGTGCACACACTTTCTTTCGACATCTCCTGAAGTGTTACCCACTTTCCAACCCCGGAAAACTAACAAGATTCAGATAAAGAGAATATAATTTTCCTCCTCATCAAAAAAGAAATATTTAAAATTTTTCCACATCATGACAAGTTGACAACTTTAATCACAGAACCTTTCCTTGTATACGCCCCCTCAATTTAGAGGTAGAGCACTATCGTAG
>VCCN01004182.1:4984457-4999584 GCA_006491835.1 Architeuthis dux | reverse complement strand
CAAACGTTAATGAAACGTGTGGCAGGGAATGACAGGGAGTTTCTTTATGTTTGAGAACTTAGTAGTATTAAAAAGGGGCGGGGAATGGCAGGGAGTGGCAGGTATAACAAGTACCGCCCGTTTTTATAGTCTATTCAAATTCAAACTGTTTAAAGGTGGAAATGAATTATTTTATTTAGTTATGATCTCACTTGATGAAAATTAAAAAAAAGCTAACAGTAATGTTAACAAAAGTTGTACAAGAAGTAAAAATGATGACGACGATGATGATGATGAAGATTATAATGAAATATTATTAGTCCTATTAATACATACAATGCATGCTAATAATATGGAGAGAAACGAGCCTATTGTAAGCACCAAGTCAAGTGCCTTGCTGACCAAGGCATACCGATTTTGAAAAGAAACTGGATACCAGACCCAGAGCTGCAGGATATCCGTGATATAATCGAGAATGAAGAACGTGACCTCCGTACGGAAGAGCAAATTCACACCACAAACCTTGTAAACGACGAAACAAAAACCGATGGAAAGAAAAACCCAGGTCGAAATAGAAAGACAAAACGCAGAAACGGACACCTCAACTGGAGATGGAGAAGCCCAAATACAAATGCTAAAAAAACAGGTCTGCTTAGTCAATCAATAGAATCCGTCATCTGACCAACGTCTTTTGCCAACATGCCGTGTTGGGGGTAATCACTTAAAAAATTGGAAAAAGGGGTGATCAATAAATTAAGTTACTTATCTCGATTTTGTTTGGCGGTGATCACTAAAACAATCCGAATTTTCAAAGAAAAACAAGCGTAAACACTGCTGGGCACAAACTATGGACCGATTTAACATAATATTACATTGTAAATTGATCCCCCACTAAAAACCTGTTTTGGGGCAGGGGATTTAAAAAGTTGTTTTCTAGACATAATGAGGAGTAACTGTTTAAATCTTCAGCCGCTTAGCTCCATTGGTGCGGCCTGTTCGCACGACACATACATAGATAGCCAGCCAACCAGTTAGACAACTAGCCAGCCAGCCAGACCCACTTAAAAACTGAAGAAACCTATGTTGATGTTGACAGTTTTGGTTGACGGTTTCTAATAATGCAGGACAAGAAGAAACCACTACCACCCCTTAGCGGTGTTAGATAATGGGAGGCTTGGTTGTCACTTTACCTTGCTAGAATAGCAAGCTGACCAATATAGCAGTTTGTTCAATACACACATATACATGTGTGGGGTGTATGTATGTATATGTTTATACGTATGCCGGTGGTTGGAGCGGACGTGTATGTGGGCGAGTGTGGGTGAATGTGGGCGAGGTGACCCTCCTCCCCAATAATTAACCAAGACATTCCCGGTGCCTTATCTGGGAGCTCCAGTTGTGCTGTAGACAGCCAGTCTGCCTCTGGTCAACTAAACTCAAACACCTGTGGTTCTTAATTTAATTATGTTTTGTATGTCTTTCGGAGCTTTTTAGCCGGCCGTGTGTCGTCTTCGCACGAGCAGAAGTTAAATGATCCGTAACTAAGTGTGGGGGGGAGAGAGAGAGAGAGAGAGAGAGAGAGAGAGAAAGGAGAGGATGACTGACAGAAAAGAAAGGAGAGGGGAACGGAGTAGATTGAATTTAGAGGGGTTCCGCCCAAATGTTTTTATTCTCTGGAAAACTAGCAAAGTCACCCATGATTATTTAGAAAAATATATAAACCCAAAATAAAGCGATTCTTCCATTACCAAAACGCTTACCCCCGTTGTGTTATTTTGCAAACGCAATAATGCAACTGACGGTACTGTTTACAGCATCACCGGAAGAGAATTACGCAACGAAAGACAGCTTATAAAAAGGTATGCATCGTTCTTTCTCTGAACCTTTTCTCTTCTTGTCTCATCCCGTCTTCTTCAGACTTTTCGTGTTTCCCAACTTCAATCATTTTCGGATGTTATGTTACTCTTTGTTTCTGGTGTTCTCCGTTCTATCCGCGACCCGTTCGAAACACAACGGACTTTTCGATCTACATGTTCACATGAGCACTTAATGCACATGGTCATGAAACAGAGGCAAATAATTGGAAAAGAGTAAAAGATGCAACTAAACAAGTCAGTGGGCTTTTACAACACATTCAAACCAATGACATAACTACGCTCAACAACCTCATCTACGCTGGTGCAAGAATGGTGACGAAAGAGTTTATAACGCAAACAAAAGAACCCAGTCAACAGTTTTATCATTGCACATAGCAAAACTATGATTTAGCTTATGTTGGTGTTACAAAACCAGATACTGACCTTTTAAAATAAATAGTACTGATAAAAGTAAAGTCCTTATAGTATTGAAGCTAGTTCAGACTAGAATCGTAAAACTGGATAATTTTGAAGAATAACTCAGGAGCGGCCCAAGCCTTAAGTAGAATTTGATTTGGGGGCTTCATGGGTCCCCCTTATTGCTCTTGAGTGCCCTCTGGTGGCCACGGGGTCCCTAGCAGCCACTTAGTTCGCTTATGCCTCGGGCCGGTCCTGGAATAACTATATTGTCTGCAAATCGACACCATTGAACTTGCCATGCGATAAAAAAGAACATTATTTATTGGAAGAGAACGGACAGTGAATAGCAAGCGAAGCAAGAAATTGCCATAAAATCTTATGGTTGAGCAAAAAAAGTACTACAATGAATAGCAATAAAAATCGTTGATGGATATGCATAACTCATTGGGACGGAATATTTAGGAGTGTTGAAATGATGTTCATATTTCTAAATGTCACGCCACAGTGGAAATCGTACGACCATATATGTTCGGAAGTATTTTCTTTTCAATGGTTACTGCTGGAATGTCGTAGAAAATATCGAAAAAAATGCCGAGAAAGTTTCTTTGATTTGGACATTTAAAAAAATATTTTTCAAGGTGGGGAATTATTGACATTATTATTATCTTTTTCATGCACATAATTCCAACAACTCCTAAATATTAACTCACATCAGTTACACATATCCATGAACCTTTTTTTCTTGCTATTTATCATAGTACTCTTTTTCAATAAGTTTTTATGGCAATTTCTCTTGCAATAAATGATTTATGTGCTCTTTAATTACGGGAATTTTCGCTATCCATCATATTGTCAAAAGAGGAACGTTTTTAGTCACGTTAATGGTTTAAACTTGAATCTTAGGCAGTTAAATCATTTTAAATTATTTTTTCAGCTATGATCAACATTAAACGGTGCTTGCTACGTGTTATAGTGGCTGATACACAATGTTCCTTATATACGTATGATTACCATAGTTCCCTGTAAGCTGTTTTTGCAACCAGCGCACACATGAAATTAATGTGCACACAAAAGATTTCAATAGCTTACTGAGTTTTTATTAAAAAGAAATATTGATTCACTATGTAGAATTGAAAACTGCGCAAATACTTTTGTCACAGGAAAAACAATTGCACAACGTAAGATGTTTTCGCCAACTGGCTACAAAAAATTAGAGGGAACATTGAACGTTAATGAGTGTATGCGTGTGTACTAGGGTGTGAATTATTTTCATCCTTATATTATGTATTATCTACTTATAGTATAAGTCTCTGATAGGAAGGGTTTCAGGTTGAATCTGTTGTGGGAAAAAGGTATCAGCACAATTTCATCAGAAATCAGGAATCTTTTATATAAATATACAATATACAAGGTATAATCATTATTAGTATTATTTTATCATTCAGTATATAATGAACATGAAATCAATTTACCATCCAAAAATATTTACCTATGAAGATATTATCATTTTTTTGAGAGAGTCTCAGCTTGCTATCACATGCAAACACTATATAAATTATATTTCGATGGCTGGCTGTTTATTCTGATACTTCCGAATTTTGTTGTTTAAATTATTATGAAATCATTGAAATTGAAAATATTCTACCAAAATAACCTAATTTAAATTTAAAAAAAAATGTTATGAAAAATAAAGAGCAGATTTAAAATTGATTAACTCTTATTAAAGGACTGTCATGATTTATATATTATAGGAGAAAAAAAGCAATTCTCGCAAAAAATGATTGAAGATAGATTTTCGGTATTTTTAACTTAATAATTCAAATAATTGGTCAGATTTTATTTTTCAAAATGGATACACGTATGCGATATGTCGACATTATCCTGTCAAAAAAAAAAACAAGCAATATTTTTGCATTTAGGCGGTGGTGATTTCAAAAGCAGAATAAACATAATATTAGAATTGCTAGCATGTATTACATGAAGAGGTGGTTCAAATAGGCAAGGATAAGACATAAGTAACCTTGTGCATAGAACAAGAAAAAGAAATAACGAAAAAGAAAAGTCGTTAAATATTCTAATATAGTACTAGTTATTTTTCGAAAACGTTGTTAAATTCGTCTTAAAAGATATAACAGATGTACAATTTCTGATTTTGTCAGGTAGTGTATTGTATTGAGTTTTAGGTGTAGTTCTTTTAGGGTTAAACCTAAAACCTAAAAGGGTCCCTATGAATTTTCGACTTGATTCCTTTATCCATCCATATTTGATTATTTCTGCTACCCAGAGTATTAACATTATGAACTTCATTTTGTAATATAAACATATCACAAAGATAGTATGAGCATGACCATGTAATATCTTATGCTTCACAGATAGTCAATGTAAATATCTACGTTGTTACATGCTTAATCAGCTGAGTTTATCACACAGTTCAAATGAAAGTGATCAAGCTCTTGTAACACAAATGACTGAGTGATAGTATCACAATTCATTGATTCTCCATAGATGCTCAAAATATATATACTTGTGTCGAACTCTATTTAAAAACCCACACTGTTATAATAGGAACTTATTCACATTTATTATGACTAAAAGAGGATGGAGAGATTTTCTCCTATAATTTTAATATTAATAGGAGGGTGAACTGTCTATGTAATCATTCACCAATTCTGTTCACTTATTGACCACCATCATGGCATCCAAGTGACAAGAAGAATGTCAGAAATCATGGGCGATGAAGCAAAGTGCAAAGAGATTCGAATTTTTGTCTTTTACAAAAACGAAACAGACGTTTATGTATGTATGCGTCCGTCTATGTATGTATTCATTTATTTATGCATGTATGTGTGTGTGTATGTGTATGTGTGTGTGTGTGTGTGTCCGTCTTTTACAGCAGTAACGAACCTAGACGTCTCATCAATCAGAATTTGAACTCAGTTCTCAATCTGTTCGTATAGTGTCACCTATAAATAAGTACATAAGACTTTTTAATAGAAAGTTAATTGTTTTCTAAACCAAACAGCAGGATTTTATTATTTCTAGTGGAACACTACACAATCAAAACGGATATTATCAGGTATTAGTTATGGCGAAACTCTACAGCATTTAAAGAATGTGAATATGTTACAGTTCAAAAATGAGTACACCCCTACGAAGAAATATTTTTGGTGACAGAGTTTCAATGCTGTAGAGTTTGGTCATAAATAATACCTGATAATTTCCATTTTGATTGTGCAATGTTCCACTAGAAATAATAAAATCCTGCTATGTTTGGTTTAGAAGACAGTTAACTTTCTATGTTTGGTTTAGAAGACAATTAACTTTCTATTAAAAAGTGGTAGGGGTGCACTCATTTGTGGGCGATACTGTATGTCTTTATCTGTTATCTGAAACCGTCATGTATGTATGTATACAGCAACAGGATTGTTCTGCGGCCGTCTCAGCCTATGCTCTGTGGCCGATTAACAGAACATCTCGCCAAGCTAGGACCAGACTGTGCACCTGGTCCATTCTCACGCACGCCCTTCTCCATGGGAGACACATGATGAAAGTGAGCTCTTCTAGGAGCCGCCATACTCGTATCGAGTGGCAGCGATCATGTATGTATTTATGTATGCCTGTATGACTGTATGAATTTATGTATGTATTAATTTATGCATGTATGCGTCCGTCTATGTATGTATTCATTTATTTATGCATGTATGTGTGTGTGTGTGTGTCCGTCTTTTACAGCAGTAACGAACCTAGACGTCTCATCAATCCACATCAATAATGCTATGGATAGCAGGAAATACACTGACAACCTCTCAGTAATCACTGATTCATATGTTACTGCTTTTGACAGATTCCTTTCAGCCTAGATAACATTTCCATACTCAAGTGTGCTTGCAACGGAACTGAGAGATTTCCGAGACCACACCACGATTCAAACATCATCTGCAAGATTGAAAGATGTGCGAGTAATAATGAAGAGAGATGGGATAATAAAGGCACTTACAGAGATCCAGACGTCTTCGAATGTCTCCAATAATGCATTTGATTACACTGGTCAACAACACATTTTCACCAGGCATGTGTTGTGGTGTACTCTATGTAGTTTTGGGTGCTGATTCCAAAAATGTAATCCATTTTCTTGCATCACGTCTCGTTTTTATGATGAGATGAAAGCTGTATTTTAGCATATGAATGGCTTTTAGTGATGGTCCTCAGCAGAATTTGGTCCATAGACGGTGGGACCAACGTGCGGAGTAAACCTTCAGCCTGAGCAGTGTAGTTTTAAGGTGAAGTGTGACTTGCCCAGGGTCGACCCCAACCTTTAAACCGAGGGTTTGCATCTTATGGGCCATCGGAGTGGCGCGGATAGGAGCAGGGCCCATAGATCGTAGGTTTGGCAGGAATGTCCTTCTCCTGACAGATACCCGAACTAGCTACGGGGGTCTGTCGACCCCTTGTGGGAATGTTCCGACAGTCAGGCTGGACTGTGGTTAGACAGAGCGTGAGCATCCCGTATAACCCCTATAGAACACCATAGGGGGTCCAAAGCTCAACGTGTTTAGCTTGTCTTTCTGCATAATATCTTCTTTGTATATCTTATACATAGTAATTTTGATTTTCTGTATTGAAAAGTTCTGATTGATACAAATCTTGTTTTCATTTAACCTTTCTCCTTTGCCATTGCCTCATATACAGTAGAACTGAAAACAGAACTTTTCCCTAACCAAAATATGAGACATGATTGCGTGAAACGGACTCGAAATTCGTAATCTGCATCGAACATTGGTCTAAAAACGTTTTACCGCAACCTTGATGAGAACAAAGAAGTTCAATTTTATTGACCAATGCTATTATCGATGCAAAAGAAAATATGCACATCATATGCATACGCAAACAGGTCACATACACGTACGCATAAAATCGGACGAACATACAGAGAGAGAGGGAGAGAGAGAGAGAGAGAGAGAGAGGGGAGAGAGAAAAAGTAGGAGAATAATTGAATTCCACAAAAAGGGTCCAATGAATTTCAGAAAAAATGTAAAAAGTAAGGAGAAGCCACAGTTGTTGGAAGATTCTAGGTATTTAATAATATCCGATATATTATAGAATAAGATGTTGGATTCGTGGCCTCAACCTGTTTCCGATCTTTTCTTCAGGGTGTCTGCTGTGGTTTGTATAGCCGACACTGGAGGGTCGTAAATCTTAATTTTACGTCTTCACCCGAGTGAAGTTTTATGGGTGCCGTAACCCCTTCGGCGTGTGGGAATGTATCTCGGTGTTATCTTAGTAACGGTCAAATTTCAAGAGAATTTTTTGAATCAGAGGTTATGTTTGGAAAATCAGAGCTTTCAGGTTTTTTGTATATATACTTCTGAATTGCGATATTTTGTTTTATTTTACAGTAAGAACGCCAGTTAAATTTGCGAAGTAATTCATTTAAATTATTAATAAGAACATAGTTTATTCAAAGAAATGCGTGAATAACTAAGGGAGGAGTAAGGGTCTATTATTTGGGATATTTTACATGATAATTATGGAAGGCTGCTCCACACAACACAAAGTCCGGCCTCTTCGAAACATGCACCTTTAGAACGGGCACTGCCCTTGTGTAAATTAATTTGAAATTTGTTTTTTCGGCAATGTTTATTTAAAACAAGTACAACAACTAAACGAATACTTAAAATAAAGCAACTACATTTGCCTCTTTAGTTTCTTGGAAAATTATTGAAAAACTCCAGGACAGAGTTGACTTTACTTTTCTATGTAACAAGGGGAGTAAACCGATATGTAAAATCCCCATTCCCCTATCCTGATTAGAACTCACGACCTAGTGATCGCTAGCCTGGTGTGTTACCACCACCCGCTAAATGTACATACTTCCAAAATATACAGTAGAATTACGCAAGGAAGTGGAAATAGGAGCAGAGTTTGACTCTGGAGGAGCCAGGCTTGTCCTTTGTATGTTGACCCCAAAGTTTTGGGTTGCTTTTACTGGGAAACAAGCGACTCTAAATTTCTTGGAAACTTCAACATATTTCATAGCATTCCCGTTGACTTCAACACTACTAAGCTGTACGCACGCGCACGTTTTGTAACCAGGGCACAACGGAAATTAATGTATGCACACATGATTTCAAATTCTGTTGATAGCTTACTGAGTTTTTATTTAAAAGTATTGATTGACTATGGCACATAGTTACCATAACAACATTTTTTGAAAAAGGATAAATTAACTATTCAACTGATCTAAATTGTTAAACGAAGAAGAAATCAAACGAATAATCACTCTAGGTTGGCAGGCTTTCGGTAGAGCAGGCTCAACACTCAAGAACAAAAAAGATCCCATTAGTTTTGAAAAGAAGGGTCTACAACCAATGCGTGTCCACCCGATAGTCACCTATGCAGCTGAAACTTGGGACCAACCAAGAGATTGGTTCTCAAACTAAGAACCATGCAACGTGTACCAGAGAAGATCATGCTTAACATCATGTGGAGAGAGATCACAAGACAACACTGTATATTAGAGAAGGAATCATAGTCATATCATAGAATCCACTAGAAACTCAAATGGCAATGGGCAGGCCATGTTGCACGGATATCAGACAGCCACTGGAACCACGACCCACAACATGGATCCCCAGAGATCACATGTGGCCGGCAGAAAATAAGATGTCGTGACGATTTAGATAGGTTCAGTAGATATTAGCGCCGCGACGCCCGCGAGAGAGAGAGAGAGAGAGAGAGAGAGAGAGAGAGAGAGAGAGAGAATCTTGGGGAAGTTCTATGTACAACGACGTACGTTAAAAGGCTGATGATGATGATTATGATAATGATGAAATAGTTAGTTTTAACCTTCTTCAAAAAGAATTTGTTATGGTAACTGTGTGTATAACTTATGATCAGTCCAATGCACGTTTAGATCAGTGATATCAATCTGCGTTGTTTGTGGATCATTTTCAGAGCTGGACACCTCATTCCACGTCTGATGACGTCTTTCAAATTCGAGTATGCATTGTTTGTGAGTCATTTTCAGAGCTTGAAGCTGCAATTATTTTCTGTACCCGAATCCTGAATTCCTAATGTTTCATCTGATGATCTCTTTGAGAACTTTAAGTCCTGTTTCTGCCTTCAGACGAGCGATGGACTGAGGTTTTGCAGCTGTGCTCTGATAACTGCCCTCTAATCACGATCCGACATCTTCTTTAGTCTACCACCTCTGTTCTGGATCACGAAAAAAACATTTCACAACTGTCCGACTTCGATTAATTTGCTCAGCTATTGCACATTGTGATAGACCCTGATTCTGAAGTTCAACAATCCTACCACGTTCGAAATCGGACAATGTTGATCTTTTTCTCATACTGTGTAGACGTGACACTGTTTTGTTAACAACAACAGAAACCGATAAATTCAAATGTTAACCCTTTATATCACGTCATTTGTCCATGTGTTTAAAGTTTAGTCGCAACGAGAATTTTCAATAATTAAAATTCCGTTAAAAATACTCAACTCATGATCACTGCTCAACCTTTTGTGTTTATAAGATGACCAACCTTATAATCATATATATATAAGAACAATGTTTATAAGATGACCAACCTTATAATCATATACATATAAGAACAGTGTTTATAAGATGACCAACCTTATAATCATATATATATAAGAACAGTGTTTATAAGATGACCAACCTTATAATCACAAACGGTAATGAATTTATTCCAGATAATAATGAAATTATTCAAAATTTTCACTTGAGTTTAATGTTTCGTGGTGTACTGTATATCAGTGTTCTGTGGATATAAAAGTGTTGTACAATGACTACTGAAATGTTTTTTGTTGTCTAATTCACTACATTTTTACAGTCGATTTGCAGAGGAAGTAAAATATATTGCTTAGTGTGCCGTCATACAATAAAGTGTGAGAATCACTGTACGTGTTCTCCACGTCCAATGTCGTCCTCGGCCAATGTCGTCCTCGGCTCGTTCTACGTGATTCCTTCTACGCTTATTTGTTTTGGTGTAAGCATCTTCTCATAAATGTCCCTTTTAGATTTATTAGAGTGGCCAAATCTTTTATGAGATTAAAATAACGAAAACGAATCCGCACATATCAAGATACCAGTATTGATCATGGTGATAAAATAAAGTTGTTGCAGCAGTATAAGTAGTAGTTGAGTAGCGGTAAAAGAAGGGAGGACAAGCCTGGTTAGTTACTCAATAGAAACCGTCAACGTCTTTTGGCAAAATGCCGTGTTGGGGTGATCAATTAAGAAATTGGGAAATGCGGAGATCTCTCGCCTTCTGTTGGGAAGTGATCACTAAAAACGTCCAAATTTTCAAAAAAACAAGCGTGAATGCTACCGGACACAAACTAAGGGATCAATTTAGCATAAACTTAAATTGCAAATTGAACGCCCCCATAAACCCTATGGGGGGATTGAGAATAGACATTGTAGACATAATAAGGCGTAAATGTTTAAATTGTCAGCCCTCTAGCTCCATTGGTGCGGCATGTACGCGCGATAATACGTACGTACATACATAGCCAGCCAGCTCAAAAACTGAAGAAACCTATGAAAATAGAAGGATAAAGAAGAAATGAAAGTAGTAAAAGAAGAAGGATTGCTTGAGAAGAAGAAGACGAAGAAAAAACGAAAAGCAATAGAAGAAAAGAAAGGAAAAGAAGAAGAAAAACACTTGATATGGTTGTATGTATCGTCGTTCTCCGGTTATACCCTCGATGAGGGTATAAGCGGGTTAGGTTACACACGGGTAATTATTAGCAAGACCAACTTCCGGCTTGCCAGGCCTGTGAAGGCTTCGTTCTGCTTACGTCACCCGGTATTCCTCAATGGTCACACATCTAGATACTGACCAGACTCGACGTTGCTGAACTTCGGTGATCTTACGAGAACCGGTGTATCCAACGTGATTTGGCTGTAACCCGGGGAGAGGTTCCACAATCCTAGTCCTTGTGCTGAGTGCTTAGCGGAGAGGCATTGAGTACCATTTCTAAAGTCTTTCTTATAATTGTTATATGGTTTATTGATTTTGTGAAATCCTTGAACATTTCAGAAATTTCATGAAATCTCAACCTTGTGATGCTGACCATCACTACTGTAACTGTGGCCTTGTGTCAAACTAAGCTGTATATAAACTGTAAATACTGAAGTAGAATCAACACATATAATAATTAGCAATTTGCATTTGTCATCTGTTACGCTTACGTCATCAGTGACGTCTGGTAACGTAACTTAGTAGAAATAGAATTTAATGTTAAACTGGATAAATTGAATCTTTACTTAATTATACCTTTAGATTAGTTTAATAGTCAGGAAATATTGAACATAAATAAGAAAATGCTGTGCAACATACTGTTTTTGATATTTTATAAGTACAATGAAAGTGCAAAATTACTTGATTATTGCCGTCAAAAATGACGGCAAGGTGTAAACTACTATACTTGATATTTACTAAATTAAGTTTAGCTTCAAGGCCACAGTGGTGGGTGACACAGTGGGGATCGAACTCATTACAGTAGTAATGGTCAGCACCAGAAGCTTGTTAACCATTATTACACTGATTTTGGTTAAGATCGACCAAGTAGTTTCTGAGTTATGCATTTTAGGACAGGGCGTTACGTACATAGTCCATAGCCTATTAATTAGTAGGAGATTTGTCTTGTATAATTACATTTTGATCGCAGTAAATTTCTGATTTCTGACTTCTGATTTCATCTCATCTTCTCGAAATAAATTCTGTTTTCTGATTTGTCTTTCACTGACTCATAATTGCACATTTCTTTGTACTAAAAATTAAAATTAGTAGCGTCTAATAGCTTTTGTTGATAGAGATCTTGAAACGATGTCGTGGTTTATCTGATGAAGAAAGTGATTCTTTAATATGGCATTGTCCGAGACATTGTTTATTTAAATTGGAGGCTATGAAAAACCAAATGTTACTCCATCCTAATCAGGCGGCTAGTCCATTTATATACGTGTAGAATTTGCAACATAAAAATATCCCAAATCTCTGATTAATCTGATAGCGTCAGTTTAGGCTGAGAAGAGTGACCATAGTCACAATCAGTTTTATTCGAGTAGCAACTACGATACTAACACAAAACAAGCCTGGCTGCTGCAGAATCAAACTCAAGCTCCCAATTTTACTTCCTTGCGTAATTCTACTATGCATTTTGGAGGTATGTAAGACTTGCCTGTTTAATATTATCATTATACCGATCGACAACTACACAAAATGATTTCTAACTCCAATTGAAGACATCTCTGGGTGCATCACTGTGTGTGTATGCACCGTGAATACTCGACAACTGGCCATTGTACAAAGTTGACATTCGTCATACATATTAGTCTGCAGACGAGGCAGTTTTCTTTTAGATCAGCGGTTCTTGAGAAATCTAATAAAAATAAATGAAAAAATGACAGATTATATATCTTTCATCATAGTTTCTATAAATTATCTCCCTTGACTTCCGCTCTTTAGAATAATCTAAATTTAGATATAAAATATCTAAATCTTATAGCAGACTGCTACACAAACCATAAAGTTTAACCTCTTCCAAAACATGCACTTTTGAAACTGGCACTGTACAATGCAAAAATATTTAAATACTGTTGTCATTTTTTGACGGAATGGTTAATCTAGTATTGATCTAATGGAAGTAAGTGTGTGACCTTCGAGAGATGCATCGATTGACGAGTGTCAACTGAAGACGATACTGCTTGACCTGTTCGGCTCAGAAACCAGGTCAATATATCGGATTGTGTGCAACTGGCTCACAGATTTTCTACTGGTCTGGGTTCGCGTACCGTGAATCGATTTTCTTTACTATATCTAGATAAGGTCATGTGGGAAGTGAGCCCATTAAATGCAATGCGTTCACTTCGTGTTCACTTCGTGTTCCCTACGGTTTCTTCCGTCTGGTGTACATTCAACTGTAGATAATTCGACATTTGTGTGTAAACATTTCTGTTTTCATTTTTAAAAGTGATATCTACACATACAATAGATGATACGTGCCTAGATAGATACATAGATATGTATTATCATTTTGATTATTTTATAAAAAACAATATTTACTGGAATACATTTGAATCACCATCTACAGTGAATAGAAGAGACCATATAATTGTGGCATATAAGTGTTTATATTTAAATACACATATATGTATGTATTTCACTTACCCATGAATCTGTGCGTATTTATAGGCATATGTATACGATAAACGTAAATGCACATATTTGATATGCTTATTTCGAGGTATACATTGACATACGTGAGTTTTAGTTACTCATAAAAATACATACACACTATGCACAACACATATATGCATTAATATATTTGTGTATACATTTAAATAGGTATATCAATAAATTCGTAGCCAGATGACGTAAAAAGCATTTATTTTACACCTTACCAATACACTTAAACCATGGCTCCTCCATAGAAAATATAAATCGAACATTATACAATCAAAATTTCATATCAGAATTCAGCTAATAGCTGTGTTAGGCTGCGGACATATTGATCCACCTATATATATTGATCCACGTATATATATTAACACATGCTTCATATATCATCATCATCAGCCGTTATAAGTCCACTGCTGGACAAAGGCCTTTCCCATCTCCTTCCATGACGACCTACCGGCAAACTTTTCTATCTCGTCCCTCTGGTCTTTTCCTACTGCGTTTACTGCCCCATGGGCACCAATCGGTTAGTATTTTCCCTCATCTATTGTCATCTCTTCTTGCCCAGTGACCAGCCCATCTCCACTTTTGCTGTTTTATTATTTGTATACTATCCTTAACTCTAGTCCTCCCTCTGATCCATGTTGAACTTTTTCTATCTCTTAGAGTTATCCCTAGCATTGCGCTTTCCATGGCTCTCTGTGCTATTCGAAGTTGGTTTTCAGCTCGTTTTGTTAATTTCCGTGTTTCGCATCCGTAAATCATGGCTGGTATTATGCAACCGTTGTATACTTTACGCTTTAAGCACATTGGAAAGGTGCTCTTCAGAATGTCTCTATTCATACCAAATGCTTTCCAACCTATCGTTATGCGTCATTTTATTTCGCAGTCATGGTCTTTCTCTAGTTGTATTACCTGTCCCAGGTAGATGTATTCATCAACCTCTTCTAGAGCCTCTCCTTCTATCTTTATGGCCTTTTCGAGTCTTTATCGTTGAACATTACTTTTGTCTTTGTTCTGTTTATCTTTAAGCCTAGTTTTTTTACTTCACTTATTTAGATCAGTTAGCATGTTTTGTAATTCTTCGGTTGCTTCCGACGTCATGAAGATGTCATCGGCGAATCTTAAGTGGCTTAAGTATTCTCCATCTATGTTTATTCATATTCCCTCCCAGTCAGTTTTCCGAATGATGCTTTCAAGGTTAGCTGTAAATAGTTTAGGGGATATTGTATCGCCTTGTTTTACTCCTTTCACTATCTTTATCTTGTGTGTATCTTTATGTAGTCTAATTATTGCAGTGCCATTTTCGTATATGTTTGGATGTGTTGTATTTAATTCTCGTTAACACCTTGTTCTTGCATTGCGTTGAAGACTGTCGTGTGTTCTACCGAGTCAAATGCTTTTTCATAATCTACAAAGGCCAAACAGAGTGGTTTGTTGTATTCTAATGACGTTTCGATTAGTTGGTTTATTGTATGTAGGTGATCTATTGTTGAGTAGCAGCTTCTGAAGCCAGCCTTCTCGCGTGGCTGAGTGCCTGTTAATCTGTTTGTGAGTATTTTTGTGAATAGTTTATATATGTTAGGTAATAGTGTAATATAGCGGTAGTTGCCATGGTCGTGCTTATCTCCTTTCTTATGAAGTGGGATTACTATTCCTAGA
>VCCN01004182.1:4881823-4900978 GCA_006491835.1 Architeuthis dux | reverse complement strand
TCAACAAAACTATTTTTTAACGGATGGTCTTAATAGTATTTTTTACGCTGAACCCAAATCTCTCATGAAATCTTTTTTTAATTTTTATCAGGCATGGTTTTTAAGTGACAGAGTAATTAAATTCTACAACTAGAAAGCACACAGAGGGCGCATATCTCTATCGACGCCATTGTCTGGGATGGCAATTGTGCTTGGATCCTCCCAACATTTTGATCTCTTCTTCCGTAGCCGATTGCCCTTCCACAAACTTCAGACATGAACTTTTAGCGATATTATGTGGTGTGGGCATATAGCTATGGCGTAGGGGAGGTAATTGTGCATAGATTTCCGCCAAAGTTCAATCACTTCTTATCCCATTGCCCATCGTTCCACACAATCTCATTGAAAATCATTGGGAGCTTTTGGAGATATCGTGTAGACAGTCATAGCGTAAACATAAATGTATTTTAAAAAATGGAAAAATATTTCTCAATCCAAAGAATATTCCTGGATCCGCCCCAAAATTTAACCAATTCTTTCTTATTCCATTTCCCACCCATCCACAGCATTTCATTGAGTACCTTTGGAGATATCGTGTGGACAGGCGGAAAGACGACAGGACTGAATATATATACCTCTCCAACGTCGTTGGCAGAGGTAATACGTGTATATTATTCATAATGTTGGTATTATACTTGAAAAACTTACTCCTAAAATATAGGAGTGTATGAATTTCGGCTATATTTGGCCTCAGGAACACCCCTCCTTAGTGTCCAGCAGTATGGGCAGTCTAAGGAGTGGCACATGTGTAGGCAGTTTAGTGGCGCCGGGTAAAGCTAGTAGACCTCAGCATGGCGGTGTTTGTGGTTGACTGCCTTGAGCCGTGGTCACCTTTCCTCTTATACATCCAACACTTCTGGCTCCAACGGGCTTCGCTGAAAAATAGCGAGATTGCCTAGAAAAGTGTGTTCTTTTTAAAACTTATTTATCTTCTTACGAGCTTATTTTGGGTGAACATGTCTCTACTTTTGTTTTAAATGCCGTGTAAATTCCGTGTCTCAAAACATAATGAAAGTTGTGTAAAATCTTATTTTTAATTGATACAGATAGGGTACATATATATACAATACGTAATGATATACAAGTATGCTGGGACCAAAAGATTATGGGTGATAGAAAACATATTTGGATTCAGCGTGCAAAAATACATAAGAAACACATATTATTTTCCATTGGACAAAACATTTGTTGACCAGTGTAATCATCGAAATAAATAAATGCGTAAATCGAAAGTAAACTGAAGAACATCTCACGTTTTACTTACTAAATCGATATTTGCGTGTTCATGTAGATGTGTGCTTATATAGGTATAGATTTGTGCGTCTAGGTGTTTAAGCTTTTGAACTCACTTTTCCATTTCCATCAATGCGCACTTATTTGTGTTGCCCATAAACATGTTTATATCTCTGAGTATATACGAATATCCCTGCATGCATATGTGTATGAATGGGTATAGGTTATATTTCTTTTAGAGGCGCTGGCATCTCTAGCACCGATTGCTGTCACTAACTGATTGACGGACTGACATACCGAAATTTGAGTTACGTCCCTTGCTCAGTGTTGCCAATTCAGATGATTTTAATCCTAATCTAGATGTTTTGGGTTGTGTCTATATATCAGAAATTGCTATTCAAATGATTTTACTAAAATAAGTAATAATCTTTATTTAATTTATTGTAATAAAATAAGAATTTAAAAAATAAATTAAGTAATACTTAATAAAATAAATGTCGAAGATTAAAGTATGTACTATATTTCCCAGATTATATATATATATATATCTGTAGAATCCAGATGCTTCTAGGTGTTTTAAGATGTTTTTTGACTCAATTTCAGATGTAAACTTGAAAATAATGTGGGCAACACTGCCCTTGCTAGATCTTCACACAAGAAACAAAAATAGTGCATCTATGGTCTGACTTCCAGGCTTCGTGCAAGTGGATATGTATGTGCATGTCTTTACGTCTTGGGAACATGCCACAAGCGAAAGAAATTTCACATTCTAAGAAGCGTTGACACCCGAAAAAAATCCCCAAAGGCATAAGTGGACGTGACAGCTGCTGAGAGCGAAAATACGAAGCCATTGGAAAACGATGCGAAATCTGGGGTTTCTTTTTTCATGTACATCTAAGAAATGTAATCTTTATCAATATTGTTTGCTCATCGGAGAAATGTAATCTGTATCAACCCAAATATATATATATATTTGTGATATTACATGTTTTATCTTTCATATTTACATACGTATACACTTACAGTCATACACATATAGACGTACGCAAAAGATAGATTAACCACCTCGCCCGAAGGAGTGTGATCATCTTCATATGACTGATTCAACAACCATTGTTCTTTTAACACACACCTATCTCTAAAGCGCCATGGACAGCAAAAAATTTAGTTAAATACACATCTAAAGACATGTAGGTCTTTCTTTGAAGTCATAGCCGACATTGTTTGAATTATTCAAGAATTGCACTAAATCAATATATTTCAGTCAACAGCTGCAAAATCGATATGGCCTTTTCAACAATGAGTCATGTGATCAATTTAGCGGTCAAAATAAAGACCATCACACCGATCACCATAGCTCAGTGGTAGAGTGCTCGCCTTCGGTTCGGTAGGTCGTAGGTTCAATCCAATGCCTAGACATACCAAAGACCTTCTCCCCGAGGCTAAGGTGTAACACCTAAGGTGTAACACCTTAGCCTCGGGGAGAAGTTCCTGTATCCTAGTCCTTGTGCTGGGTGCTTAGCGGAGAGCCTTTTTGTGCCATTTTAAAAGTCTTTGGTATGTCTAGGCCATGGATTGTTACGGTCAAATCTTGTTGGATACATCTCGTAAAATCACCGAAGTCAAACAACGTCGAGACCTGTCAGTACCTAGATGGGTGAGCAGTGGGGTATACCAGTTTCTGTATGTAGAATAAAGCTTCGACAGGCCTGGCAAACCGGTAGTGGGTCTTACTAAAAATGTAACTAACCCTCAATGAGGGTATAAGCGGAGAGCGATGATACATACATACATAAATCCATACAATAAAGACCATGTTTTGTTTTCATATAAAGCGTAATAATCCCCCCAACAAATAAAGATGTCACAGGTATGAAAAAATAGCGTTTGGGTCTATGAATAATAATGTGGTGTCGATTTTACAAGCATGTAAATTACGAATTGCGGTCGGTTGAAATTAAAGGAAAATAAGTAGAACTATGGGAGGTAGTGTAGAATCGAACAAGTTTCACAAAGTCAGAATTTAAAGGTTTCACAAAATAAAGCATGCAACCTAACCAAAAGGTGCACAAGAATGGATCATGCTTAACATCACATGGAGAGACCATATGATGGCACTGTATATTAGAGAAAAAAACAGAGATATAAAATCAATTAGAAAACTCAAATGGCAATAGGAAAGGCATGTTTCAAGAATTTCAGACAGCCGCTGGACATCATGACTCGCAACGTTGATCCCAAAGATCACATGTGAAATTGTGGCTGGCAATAAATACGATGGCGTGGCGATTTTGACAAGTTCTGGAGATATTGGCGCACCCACGATCGAGTCTGGCGAATCTTGTAGACAACGGACGTTAAAAGGCTGCTACTGATGTATTATAGTGTATCGCGTGAGCACTCACAATCGCCCTCATCTGGTTCTGAGTTGTAGTTTTCTTTTAAATATAGGACGAAGAAAGCAAGCCTCCTACCTAATCTGGCATTTGAAGCATCAGAAGCAATATCCACATTCAGATATTACACCCGAGGAAGGCCGAATAATTGATCGGCCGAAACATCGTGTTAACATCACCACCAACAAGAACTTTTTGAATGTTAACGACCCTTCTCAAAACTATAGAACATATTAGTCTTGTTTACTATCAGTCTGCTTTTTAAATCAAATAGCCATACCTTCAAGCACTGTCTGCATAACCAATATGTGATTACCATAGTAGAATATGTTAATAACTAAACAAATGTCACCCCCAAGTGGTACTCGGTGTAGTGCATTAATGCATGAGATATTACCGGGGAAAAGTTGTAGATGACGAATCATTAGCATCGCTAATAGGGAAGTGATTATATTTGCTCTTGTCTGGTGCACTCGTTTCTTTTGAATGTGTTAATGATATTTACGTACGGTGAAATTAGTGACGCCACTTCGGGTGCTTGTCGCAGTCTATTTCACGTATTGTAAACCTCGAAGAATTAGCCGAGACAGAGAAACTTGTGATAGGTGAAGCCCGGGCAGGGACGGCTAATGCCGTAACCAGCATAAGGGCACTACTTTCACTTTAACCTCACTTTCAAGTCGAGATATTAATCAGGTGCTAAAGTTGTTGGATCGTCAGTTCTTGATATTTGAGTCAGAACATGTCAAACATTTGTTGTTGTTGTTGTTGTTGTTATTGCAGCTGCAGCTGCTGCAGCTGCATGTTGCAGGTGTTGTCTGAGCCCGGCTCTGTATGTAATATCACAGCTCTCTGCCCTCTGCGCTCTCTCCATTCTTCCCACCGGTCCTCTCTCCTCCTCTCGCCCGCGACCTTCCTATGGGCATTTTGACCACATAAGAATTTCATTATCAAAGAACCACTTCAACGGCTTCCATTCTGACGGCTTCTCTACGCTGGCATATTTGGCCGAGACAAAATCATCACACAAAGTTCAGCTTGACATATGATATACAGGGTGTCTCATTTGTCATTTGTTCCTTTCGAAACAAACTGACGAAAACCTTTGAAAATCGGAACACACAAACTAGAATGTTTCAGAATGTTGCTTTACGAATCTTTATCAAATAAGAATTAGGGGAAACCGGGACTAGTTGGTACAGGGACAGGTTGCATCATTTGATTTAATATTTGATTCTACCACTTGATGGCGCCACTGTTAGCCTCATTTGGAGCAGAAGAATTTCGACCATTTTACTACTATGTTTGGGTCATATGTGTTGCAAGCACGAAAGGATTGGGATGAAACACGTTTTCTCACCCTGGTAAGTAAATTGGTTCACTTTAGCAAACGAGTGCCTAGTTCAAACCGTATTGTGCGGTTGATGATAGCGTAATCTATGTTCATGAGAAGTGGCAATAAACAGTATATATATACTACAATTCAAGCAGCTTCTGTCAGAACGTTGTAATATAATGTAAAGAAATGTGTTTGGGGCTGGTTGGTACATTGTAAGCTGCTTGGTACGCTGTAATGTTATGCAATTGAGGCAGAGGAAAAACAAAAAGCCTGCAAAATAACAAAACAAACAAGTCATTGGTGTTGTCATTCTTTTCGTATTGTTCCTTTTCGCCATCTTCCACCTACATTACAATGCATCATTGAGGTCCACTCACATATGATTCAACTGGTCATACCAGCTGGTCATTATATTCCTAAAACCTTACTTTTTAATCAAATAGATTTTTCTGTCTGGTTTAAAATTTTATATTTCAATTATAACAATATATTAATCACATCTGTACCTACTAGCAAGAGAACTAATTTGCCCAATTAGATTGTACCAACAATCCCCACTGGTGGGGTAGGTTTGTACACTTTTTTCCGAATATTTAAATGATGATATAATAAACTTGACAAATATTTCAGATTTAACCGACCTATCCAAAGGAAGTCTCTTGTTCATAGTAAGTTTTGGTCATACCTGTGTTTTAATGAATTAATTTCACAGGAAGTTATAGCCATCTAAGTGAAAAATATAACAAATAGCTCCAGTCTCCCCTACTTCACTGGTGAACTTTTACATGTGAGCTAACTTCTTCATAGAACTTCAGCCAAGCCATCGATTGACAGAGGCATTCCCGACATCAGCAAGTATTTCCAGTGGGATATTTGCACAACAATCTGTGATTCTTTCCTCGAGTTCATAAAGTTCTCTTGATCTTATTGCATACACTTTGCTCTTGATGTAGCCCCTCAGAAAGAAATCGCTAACACTAACCCTTGCCAGGCTACGATTTTGCACATGTCATCACCATAATAAAGGTGACAGAGGTGGAGCTTAAGTGTCAAAGAATTCTTAGACATTGACAGAAATCTGACTAAATAACAATGAAAACGAAAATGTATAGTTAATTTTGAGACATCCAGTATATTCGATAGAGTAAAAATGAAACATGTACAATACAATACAACAGTACATTTCTATGGTGGCCTCCAATGGACAGAAAGTTCATTTTAAGGTTCCTTAGGCGTGAAATATATTGAGAAAGAAAGAAGGAAGCATGATAAATGGCAATAAATAAAAAAATTAAAAAAAGACAAAATAAAAATAGAATTAGTCACTCATTAGAAACCGTCATTTGACTGATGTTTTTGGCAGCATGCTGTATCGGGAAGTGATCAAGTAAAGAATTTGAAAAAGAGGTGCTCAGTGGATGTTACTTCTCTCGCCTTTTGTTGGGCAGTAATCACTAAAAGAGTTCGACTTTTTAAAAGACAAGCATGAATGCAACCGGACACAAACTAAAGGTCCAATTTATCATGAACTCGCATTGTATATTGAACCCCCACTAAAAACCTATTTAGGAAATTTTACAAACAAAAAAAGAACGTTTTTTTCTAGACATAATAAGGAGTAAATGTTTAAATTCTCAGCATTCCAGCTCCATTGGTACGGCCTGTACGCGCGATACATACATATATAGCCAGTCAGTCAGCCAGACCAACTCAGAAACTGAAGAAACCTATGTTGACAGTTTTGGTGACAGTTTTAGTTGACGGTTTCTAATGGAAAAGCGAACATTGGGGACAGGAATGAAGCGAAGAATAAAATATGAATAAAATTGCTCATTTCATCACCCAAAAGTGGATCGTGCGTGATTAATACATTATAGATTTGACATTAATGTAACGACTGGAAAGTGGAAAATTCCCATAATGCTAATATTCCTAGGGAGCCATCCATCTAAATCAAAAGCATTTGAAATCTGACCTTAGGCATGAACATCATTTACAGGCAGTTCGCTATTTTATGAATACATAAATATTTATGAAGCTCAAATCATTCTTTGCATGAGGTATGTTCATGGGACAGGCGAGAAGGTACAAAATTACCATTAAAAGCCTTCAAGACCCAAACACCAAACACAAGACCATCACCATAACTCAAAATTGAATTATTTGAAGAGGTTGATATTTTTTAGAATGTAGTTGTTTAAGAGAAAGTGGCAAATTTATATTAACAGATTTCATAGGTATATCTCAGTGTGTGTGTGTGTGCGTCTGTGTTTGTGTGTGTATTTACAGTGAGAAAAATAAACATATAGGAATAAAAAGTGTATTACAATAATCAGGTGAATTCTCTTTGTCAGTTGTTTCACCACAACAGAAAGTATTTAACTGTCAGATATTCCTGAAAAATCCGACTTCACATTAGGCAATTTTCCTATTTTGTCTGTTTTTATTCTTTAATTAAGTCTTATTGTCTCAGACACACGACAGAGGCCCTAGGTGACTGCCTGTATAACAGGTACCTTGAACCTGCCCTGGCCAGAAGCCAAACATAATAAGGAATGACATGACCTATCCCAGGGTTATAACGGGGGAAGAGTAAGAAAAAAAACATTAAGGAGGAATCATAATCAGAAAACTAGAGGAATTAGGTATGTTATCTAAGGAACTTTAAATATTTATCTTCTCCGGGTTGGATTGATTTTGTAATAGTACCGATTCAATAACTACTTCGTGCTTGATATTCAATGTGTATTAACGAATATACATCTAGTTTATCAGTGCCGTAAAAAAATGACAGAATATATGAAATATATGGATATACACATTGCATTTTATATACGTGGATAATAGAGATTTGCATTGTAGTGACCACAAACGGATTTTTAATTTTTTTCGTTTTTGTTTTTATTACATTTCTTTTATTGTTCTTTAAATTCATCATTTTTATTACGTCATCGAAACATAAAATTATAATTTACTACGCCAGTTCTATCCGTTTGCGTGCCAGAGTACACACACACATTGCTAATTATTATATGCGTGTATTCCGTACTAATTTGTGATTTTGTTTTCAGCTTCAGGAATCTGTAACTAAATTTAGGTAAATACTAAATATTGGACACCTTGTTAGTTACGCCACCAATTCGGATCCATGTTGCAGTATAATCGTGTGTAGTAATATACAGGGTGTCCCAAATAACGGCCGATTTGTCCCAAGATTAAGGTCAGTTCTATCTATTGAGAGCAACTCAGCACGCCAGAAATAATATGGAATACTGGCACACCACAATCCTCGTTTAAGTCAGTATATTCGTTTATGTATTTATAAAAGCTACACACTACCTACGTGATGTATCTATCCATCTATATATCTATCAATCAATACACATAACTTTTAAAGATCTTTTATTGAACATATTCAATAGATTTTGAAGCAAACTACTAACATTGAATTTAGTAAATGCAAATACTTTGTTAATGTCTTGCAATGTGAAACAATTAAATCTGAACGATGTTTTCAGTCTTTTATATTTGTTGCACAAGTATAAAATCGAAAAATCTCTCACTTCAGATAAACAAGCAACATGCAATCTAACATTGTTGACGATTGTGTAACACTAGTTTACCAATGCCGTCAGAAATAACGGCATATATGAAATATACGGATGCACATTGCATTTTATATACGTAGATAATAGAGATTTGCATTTAAGTGAATTTGACCATACATGGATTTTTATTATTTTTTGTTTTTGTTTTCATTAATTCTTTTATTCTTTAAATTAAGCGTTTTTACTACGTCATCAGAACATACAATTCTATTTTATTACGTCAGTTGCGTCCCTTAGTGTGACAAAGAACACAAACACATTGCTAATTATTATATGAGTGGATTGTTGACTATTGACCGAAAACAATTACTGATAATTATATCATATATAACATAGTAATTTGTTTCAAATACGGTTAACAAAAACCAATTAAACGTAAAAAAACAATTCCGTTGAACATGTTTTTTGATAACAATCCATATTCTCTTGTGTATTCGCAAATACCGTATACTTTTTAATACAAGACGAGGTCTTTCTTATTAAAACAATGGGTCAGAATGCATATTAGCGAGCGATACTACCGTTGTTTTAACTAAATTAATTACCGTGGTTTTGTATGAAATGCTATGTAGGTAGTATACAGTGCGTATTATGTAATATCAATTTTAAATAATCTTTTTCAGGTAGATTCGGCATCACTGATGAGCATTTCACTTTTAAGACCTGAAATCAACGATTGGTATGTTGAAGATGAAAGAAATTAATGTTTTGGTGACAACTGACCAAGTACCATAAACGGTGTATTCATAAGAAGTGGATATCTCTCATGACGACGTTATGGCAAAATAAAGAACTCGGTTTATATTCGATTTTCTGAATTTTTCTGCTCAATTCCGACCTCGTCTTATACTCACAGTCGACTTATATTCGGTATCAGGTAAACTACATCTAAATGATGTGGGTCGCTCTTTATAAGTGCAATGTGTAAAAAGACTGCTTCACGAGTTCCAAATAAATCAAATTATCCCTTGATCTATTAGATCGTCGGGGTAGCATGCTACACCCTTCTTGGCGTTTCTCAGGGCAATGAGGTTGCTTGGCAGTTCATATCTCCTCTTCGTTTGGAGTTAATGACATAATAAATGTCAAGTACCTCAAAGCATTATAGTTGGAGAGAGATTAGGCGTCAATACTCACCGTGCTTTCCCTTTATGCCCGACAGCCACACGCGCAACTAGGTGAACATTAAGATTATTAATCTTATTATACTAATTTTCTTAGAGAGTTGAAATGAATGCGATTATCTCTAATAAGGACTTTAACAAAATACACTGTTTATCTTCTTCATTATGGAAGCTAGCCGTTGCATATAGAGTGAGTGCAACAAGTATCAGATACATTTCAAAACGTTTATTTTAACATACCTTCCAAATGGATAGAATTTGGACCAAAGTTTTCTGATTTTTCTACATGACTTTTCAATGTTCAATATTGGTTAATTTTAATTTTTTTGATTTTTGTATTTTAAAAATCATTGGTCCCAATTATATCAATTTTAAAGCAGTATAAAGATGTTAAAATGAACTTTTTGAAATGCATCGGATACCTTTTGCACTCACCATGAAAGACAGTTCTTAATTATAAGTTCGTTAATGCGTCTACAAAATCCAGAGGTTGTGAGAGAAATTTGACAAAGCTTTGATTTATTATTGATTGTCATGCAAGTGGAACTAACAGATGTTGAAAATAACCAAGAAATAAACAAGGGAAAGTGGAATAGTGGCTGTTGGAGGGGAGATTATGACAACAGGGAGTGATGAAGAGAAAGAAATGAGAACAAATATGGGCTTGATCACTAAGCAACCATCTTTGCCATGTCTTGCAGTTTCAACCAGATTTTATGAAAACAAAAGTACCGTATTTCACCAAATATAATCCACATTTATCCCGAAAGGTTTGAGCTAAACATTTCAGTTGCGTATTATCTATAGAATAATTGTTATACATATTTGTATACATAATTGTATACACGGGATAATCCATTTTTCATTCGAAAGTTAAGCTCGATCGGAGGGTGCTGATTATCTATAGTAACGGATTATATATGGTGAAATACGGTATTCCTTTCTGTGTATCACCGACCTTGATGTCTTTCGTGACAAGAGTCGTTAACAATTTTGGAAAGGAAGATCATTATTTATTGGAATTTTCAGAAATAATTAAGAATCAGAAACTTCCACATTTTTTAAGTCGGCTGTTAATTGCAATCGTAAGGCAATGAAGTGATTAACAGGCCGACAATGTCATACCATCTTATTTAATTCATCAGACGGCCGATCATTATTATAATTTGACAGAAAGAGAGGAAGGGGGGAGGGTTTAATGTGAAAACACGAACACAAAATTAGCTCTTCTGCGGTGTGTGTACATATGTTCGTTCGCTGGATGCTGATAATATAGCTACAACTACTACATTTGCTGCTACCGTTGCTGATGTGCCAAACTCTTCCCCCCCCCCAAAAAAAAGGAATACCAGAACTTAAGTTAACAATACCTTGCGTTAACCTTTTAAATTACTATGTAAACATACGGACACAGAACACAGCTTTAGGTATACAGTTAGCAAAGCAACGAACATTTACTAGTGAAGATAATCTTGATTTATGTTCATATCTCAAAAACGTTTCAGGTGAATTTGCACCAATCGAAATGCACGTTGGTATTTCAGTCTAAATTGTGCTTGAGAAAGTTATACTAAATTGTACTTGGGAAACTATACTTACCTAATATATGGTCAACCAACTCATCATTACTAAATTGCGCTCGAAGTATTGACCAGAAGTCCTAGTGCCATCAGTATCAAATATTGGTATTAATTGGAAAAAGCAAGCAAACAACGTCTATTCATTTGTCAGCATTAGCTGTTATAATTTGTTCTAATTATCCCATGAATTATTCAGATTAGTATCATGTTTCGATTATTACATTTCTGACGGTTCTCCACCGACCTTCCTTGTGTATAGGGAGATTACTAAGCAAGGCATTTTCGATTGCTATTTAAATGTTAATAATAACAAAAATGTAATCAATAATTCATGTAATCAATAATAATAACGGTAATGTTTAATAATAGCAATAGGTTGAGTATAAATAATGTGGCATATAATAAAGTACAGTCACATTGGGTTGGATACAACGGTTCTCGTACGATCACCGTTAAGAAAGTTAAGAAAGTTAAGCAAGTTAAGCAAGTTAAGCAACGTCGAGCCTGGTCAGTACCTACATGGGTGACCGTCTTGGAATACCAGTTGCCGTAACCAGCTGGGGAGACATGCTGATCTTCAAACATATTGACCACTTCCTTAAGTTGGAAGCCTTCAGCATGGTCGAGTGGGGAAGTGGATCTTGGGCACAACATTTCATCCATACACAGTGCCCAGGCACAGCAACTCAAAGTCCTGAAGCTGCTAAGACGAAAAGAGCCATACATACTTATGATAATGACCGATATTATTATTTGTTTTTCAACAACAGACGTTTCATTCAACTATGGATAATTTCGTCACTCTCCAGCTCACGTTTAAGTATGTTTGTGGTAATCAAACACGGACAGTATTTGCTTTAATAAACGACCACCGTCTACTCTCAACGTTGTTCAGAAAACATAAACCAATCCATCAACGTGCCTCTGCAAGAATCAAGAGATAGACGCTGCTTACAACTACACAATACAATTTATTTCAGGAAAATGTGCAGGTTGATTACTTGGCTAGGAAACCGATGTGCGTGGCGGCCGGAAGCAAAAAGAGTAACTGTAAATGTTTTATTGGTTGAAATAACCGGGTATTCTGTTGTAGCTACAGTAATACTAACAGATCATGTTCTAAGCAAATATTGAGCTACTTTAGAAATCGCTGAGACGAAGTCCAAGAACCGGAGCTGGGCCGTCACTAGCCTTTATAAGGCACTAAGCAGAATTTGATTTGGAGGGTCCCCACCGCCTCTTAGGGATTCCCATCGCTCTTGGGGTCCTCTGGTAGCCACGGGCCCTGAGCTGCCACTTAGTTCGCTTATGCCCCAGGCCGGCTTTGAACCGGAGCTTTTGACGCAGTAACGAAGAAGAATGGAACTTTCTGTAAAGGACTGTGTTTTAGTACGGTTTCCTAGTGCGGAGTTAGGGTTAAGCTTAGGTCAATGAATACTATTTTACACAGTAAAACCGTCTAGGGACATCCTGTTGCAAATGGCCTACCAGAAAGATATGTAGAACATTTAAAGATAACGTTTTCTCTAATGGGAAAGGCGTGTAAGTGCTAGCAAGAAAGATAAGAGATTCTTAGATCTCAACCGCTCTGGAAAGGACCTCAGATACGAGTACTAGCGTGTAGTTACCTTCTAGGACGTCACTGTTGCAGTCAACTTTATGTGATCTTATTACATAAAGCATAAGTGCTTCTGGGACCATTCCTAGTGCTCCAATAATAATGCGCACTACTTTCATTTCCATGTCTCATGTAAGTGCTAGCAAAAGAATAAGAGAGTATTACTGCTTTGGGAAGAATCTCCACCAGAATTATTAATGAACGGACAGTCTAGAATAACATTTTCGGCACTTCAATCAAAACAGATATATCTTCTAAGAAAATTTAGGCAATATGCCTATATTACATCAGAGTCAGTTTTTATTTTGAGCTTTGGTCAGGGATCCAACAGGTTTCCAGGTTTTATTATAAATGCTTCTATTCCAAGAAAGTATGATTTTCAAATGAGTGATCTAGCTTGAAAAGACATGAGAAACAATTTGCCTATGAAGTATGCCCAAGTTCAACTTTGGTTGCTACAGAAAAGACAGATGTGCTACCTACAAGGAAACCGAAACCTAAAGTCTTGGAGTCGGTCGTTACTGAAGATCCAAGATCAGAGCCGTTTATGGTAATCAAAACAAAACAAGTCCAGATGGAGGAAATTACAGAGCCAAATACCAGTACTCCTCTACGGGAAAGAAGACATCCGACTAGAATAAGGAAGGCTCCCCAGAGACTGATTCTCTGACACATCATCGCTTCGGTACCCAGCATCCTCACAAAAACAGAAAAGACAACCTTCGTTAGGGTTTGATATATAAATTAGGTTTGCATGGTAACACTCCTACTTAATAAAAAGTGATTAAATATCTTCAGAGTAGGAGTTACAGTGTCTTCCGGAAGAACTTCAGCTATGAGTATCTAGTATCTTGATGTCACCTTCTAGGACTTCATTGTTGCCTTTGCGACCATTCCTAGTGCTCCAATAATAATGCGCACTACTTTCAATTTCATGTTTTTCGCGAATTTTGCAGCTCTCACACAAAGGTCACGTTTCTCCTCTATGTGATCCACTAATTGACAGATTTTACATTCTATGTTGACCACAATTAAATGTATTTCCCCTGACCCGGATCATATTATTCATCTAAATCCTGAACTCTCAACGTATTTTACTTTTTCTTTTAAGAGTAGTTTTTGGTTTTGTACTATCATATCTGTACTCATCGAATTTTCACACCACTATTAACTACTGGCTTTCACTAGAGATCAAATAACAGCAAGTTTCTTCAATACTCCAGCACTCTCCTTAGTATTCTAGGTGATTTTAGTAATGTTGTCATTTGGATGCAGGGCCGGATTGGGATCTCAAGACGGTCCAGGCATATATCTAAAGATCGGTCCATTATTGTATGCAAATAGTTTCTAATTCTAGGCCCGTGAGCTTGTAGAGGGGGCAAGCCGTTGGGTCCGTTGGCCTGTCGAGTAGGTAGTAGATCTTTCAAAAGCCTGGAGTCCGTGGTAAAATTCATTTAAATAAAAGGGGTCCTTGGTAATGAAAAAGTTTGGATCCACTGATGTATGCTATGATTTTGGTCAGCGTAGCGAGCCTCTACAGCTTCGGGCGAGGGATGTTGTAAGCCCAAGCCCTCGAGTAAACTTTGAATTATTACTAATAATAGGGGTATTTTGAGGCTATATGAAATGGATATTAAAACATATTTTAAGGTCAATATTAAGTAGGGGAGCGGTTATCGGCCACCTTAGCATAAACTCATTTCGTGACAATATATAGATTGTAAAAGTCACCATAAAACCACCATTCTATAGATTAGAATCTGAACATTAAGTGTAAACGCGATTTGGGTGACAGTACTGATTCCAGTTCTATAGATCCCTCATAAAAAAAGACCGATATTACAACTCTTTTAATGGGGGATTATAATTCCGGTATGTCAGTTCCATAATATCGGCATTATTACAACATAAAGATCCACAACAAAAAATATCTGACTGAAATGTTAAATGTTTATTATAAATAGCTAGAAAATATAAAATCAATAAAATTATAAATTACTACAATAAATGATACAACCGTTATGTGAGCTAAATCCAGCCTACTCCTAAAATCGACCACTAAAGTTTTGAGAGTTGAAACATTTAAAGGATTGTTAATTTATTCAAAATGCCAATCGAAGGGGTGTTATTCAACTGGAGTATTGTGATGTGTATGTTCGCAAAGATTTACAGCAATCGCTTGCTTAGTGTCTCTCATCTCAAATTACTTACTACTATACAGTAACATTTCTCCTCTTAAGTGTTGCAGTATTACAAACATAACTTGAGAAAATTGAATTTATTGGAGTTGGCCGGATTTAGCTCCCAGGACGGTACTTCATCCCACTGGCCCATGCTTCGATCACAAAAAAGCCTTATTTTAATAACAAATGCTAAAAAAGAAAATAACAAGACCCATCGAAACTACATTTCTACACACACACACACACACACACACACACACACACATATATATATATATAAAAATTATAAACGAATTGTATAATTGGTTTCACCTCAAGATTATCAAGTGGATACAAATCGATATTATGTAGATTGTTTTATACTGAAATGTTCTTCCTTTCTTTTCTTTTCAATGTGAGATTGACATTATAATGCATAGCAGAAAAACTGTCCCCTTTCATAATAATGAAAAATGGGTAAAAAGAAATGGTCCAGAATTCGATGTTGCCATGGGAGCCAATGACAGCCCTCAAATAGTTATATATCCTGTATAATCTGACAAATAACAGGAGCATAAAAGTTGCAGACGTCCGCCTTTATAGGGATGATGGAATTGTAGTAGAAAAAAACCGGAAGGGAGGTAGATATTATTAAAATAAAACAAATAACTAAAGCGCTAAAACAAATAGAATTTAAAATAGAAATCAAAGCCAATATTAAAATTGTTAATTTCCTGGGTGTAACATTTAATTTAAATACTAAAACATACGAGAATTATGCGAAACTTAATAATACACCTATATACGTAAGGGTCATTCCATATCAAATCACCTAACATTTCGTAAGTCCCCATGGGCACCATCTTTTGATGACATTTCAGCAGCTGATACATTTTCTAGAGAAAATTCACCCTGAAAATGTCAGCTTGATTGTACAAATGGTTCAGAAGTCATGGCAAATGTAAGCATGATTCAGATTTTAGTACTTAGCTTTAATTTCAGACTTGCACAATTTACAATTTACTTCGGTAGTATCCCCGGAAATTACCATTTTCCACCCACGTCTTGTAACCACTCCTTACTTTAACTTCTGTTCGTATTGTTTAGATTTACTATATCTCAAAAATATAATTAATGGAAGGAGAGTTATAAAATTTAAAAAAAAAAAACTCAACATACCCGTACCCGTTCGATTTTCTTTCTCGTCTTCTCTTTCCTTCCTCGCTGACTTTCTTCTTTTACAAGGTTAAAATATTCTTTCGTCCGGTATAACGAGATAAACTGTTTTTTCATCCGGCTACAGGTGGGTTCAAATGTGTGTACCATGATGCGTCCGTGTGGTGCACCATCAGAATACCGTTGTGGAAACTCCGATAGCTGACGATGCTGCAGCCGTTGCTGCGCCAGATTTTCGTGTCACAGCTGAAAATGGGAAGGTAGGTCATATCGAAAGATAACGAGGCAACGCGAAAAATAGTTGTTTTAGCAATTCGATTTATTTGCAGTTTTTAGAAACTGCTCGATAAAACGAGAAGACCCAAAGCGAATTACTATTGTCTACATCCACCCCTCGCACCCCCATTCTATCTCCGGTCACCTCTCTTCATCGTCCTGTTGTCGACTGTCCCCCATGGTAGTAGCAAACGCATCCTACAAGACATTCCACGTCTCCCTGTGGTCAGCCAGAGAGGGTACCCTCTACTGCCTGATTTACCCACAAAATCCAAAGGCTTCCGCTTGCTCCCACTCAGCCAATCGACTCCCAGCGAATCCACTCTTTGTTCCAAGCTCTGCTACCCCGGGTGACCTATATTCGGGGAAGACCTTTCTAAGCCAAATCTTCTGAGACACTTGTTTCTTCTATACTACGATGCCTAAAATGCTTTATCTCTTACATGCCCTCCCCACCAAACAGCTCCTCTACATTTGCCTGCCTTAGATGCTCGTTGTACATCACATGGATTTTATTAGAATTTGTCATTATTTGGGGGAATTCTGCCAGCCAATTCCAGATACGGTGATACTCCAGGTAAAAGCAATCCCCCATACGTGAAGGGATAGTGAATCCTTTTCTAGCCAATCTTTGGGCATCTGTTATTTATCAGAAATCCCTGATTTCATCACCTCATGTCTGTATATCATTTCTTGTTTATACAAGGCACACCTTTCTCCTTCATTGTTCTTTTCGCTCTCTTGTCTTTCTCGGCATTAGAAATAGGTATTCTTTTTTAAAAATTCCTGCATACTTCATTACAAAAATGTAATGGTTGTAAAATCTTCTAACTATTATTATTCTCTACAAACGTTACAACAGTTATACTTTTACGCCTGCCAGAAATCAATTATATAATGTAATGTTTTTATGTAGATAGAAATTTAATTTAAAAAAAATAAAATGTCAAAAGAAATATTGATTTTTAGATGTCTACTTCAAACGGTTAAAGAAGAAGGTAATGATTCGGTTTGGCTAACCTAACAAACACACAAAGTAAGGATCCAGTTAAGCATTATACTTACATTGTAAATCTCCCCCCCACACATACACTCACAAAAATTAATTTTGATCAAAAATTGAAAATTTCTGGAAGAAATGAATATCGTATTTATTCTAAGCGCATAGAAATACATAAGAAATATATTTCCCCCATGAAACCGCTTCCATAGAATTCGCTTGCCTAGCGGACCCGGTGTGCATAAAAAGTAAACAAAAAAGTACATAAAAGGTTTTGGCACCGCAATATTTAACTTGTACCCTTACATTTTCTCAACGCTGAAATCTATTTTGGCTCTCACCTTCAAGGCCTGGAGGCAAGGACATATACAGTAGATAACTTCTGACATAGAATTATATATACATACACCTACAACTCGGGGCGATTTAGAGATAGATTATATTGATCCATAGAGGACTTAACGTTAAATTATACATAATAATTTTATGAATATTTCACTTTTATTTTGAGTTTAAAAAAAAAAAGTTAGCTGAAAACAAAAATAGGAGGGCCCCAAGAAATGTTATGCACTTGGCCCATCAATGTCAAATCCGGCCCTGTCAGTTGCCCACAACTATTGAAACTTTATTGTATGACAGCCAGAGTCGGTTTAAGGCGTTTGGGGGTCCTAGGCACTGATACAATTTTCGTCTCACTAATGTTTCAAATTGTATATATTCTTATAATATTTTAAAAATAATTTGAAATACTTTTAGTCGGCCACAAATCTTTCGTAGGCCCTAGGCACTGTGCCTATTTGGCCAAATTGATAATATGTCCCTGATGACGGCACACTATGAAATATATTTGCGGCACACCAACTGTAAAAATGAAACGAATTAGACAAAATATATCACCGTATTCAATGAACTTTTATATAATCCTACTGATATACGTACTCATAACCCATTTGTCCTTTCATATGTCGCTAAATGAATTGAGATCAATCTAGTGACAACACCGCTAGATTGTCAGCTCTGTGGTGGGAGTGGGGCATACATAAGACAGGTACAGAACACGTTCAAGAAATACATGTTCCCCTATTTAAAAAAAAAATATTTTAAAGATTTTTGCAGTACACTATTGTGACGCAGCACACAGTTTGAGAACACAAGCCTACTGACTATGTGCTAGGCGGCACAGGCCCCCTGACTGACCGGCCAACTGAGATTTTGCCCGGTCGCCCGGCGGCCCAATCTGACCCCTTTTGGATGGCATCTATTCTTCCTCGAGTTTTCCAACTCTTCCAACCTCTTTGAAAGGCTCTTCTTAACTCTCCCAGGCGCTCCAGTAATGATGGGCACAAATGTCAAGTTTATGTTCTTGCGAAGTCGAGATATTCTTCCAGCTTTTTACTGTATTGTGATTTTACGACATCCACAATCTGATAGATTCGTGCTCGTGGCTTATAAGCATGGGTGGATTATTATTAGAAACCGTCAACCAACATAAACATAGGTTTATTCAGTTTTAAGTTGGTCTGTCTGTCTCCCTGGTCTGTCTGTCTCGCTGACTGGCTATGTATCACGTGTACAGGCTGCACCAATAGAACTAGAGTGCTGAA
>VCCN01004182.1:4844909-4867004 GCA_006491835.1 Architeuthis dux | reverse complement strand
CTGTGGACCACTGCAGAGTCTATACAATGCCATCTACTATACGATGTATGATTTTGCTGGGAATACTGAATATGGTTATACTAAAACAAATTCCCACATTAAAGCTATGGCAAGCGATTGGGAGAGCCTAGTCCAAAGCAGGGTAGGTATGGGGCTTGTCATGACCGGCACCAAGAAAGTTGCAAATATGCTACACAAATGCAATCACGCCATTTATTATCAAGGACACGAAACATGGCATGGCCAAGAATGGTCTCTTCAAGGCAGCTGCCATTATCAAACAGATGTGTTTGTTTGCATAGTACTGTAGACAGCAACAGTGGGATGCGAGAAACAATGACAGGTGTAGGCACCCCTCACGATCCAACCAAGATTCTGTTTCAACTACCAACTAAAGAAGAGGAGTCTATGATTAAAATCGGGTAACAAACGGAACAACTTGATATCTGTGACAGCGTAGACAGCGAGCCAGATGAGGTAGCCCCGTACTATATTGGGAAACGTGTTGGACCTCCTCCTATGACAAATTATAGCGACTATGAGAATTCACCCGAGGAACGTGATGTATGTTTCAGAAAAGATGTAGCATGGTCTGCCGTAGAGTCTCTGCCTTTTGGATTGGATGGCGAAGAATACATTCATTCGGCTCCTGGACATCTTTCAATAAGATGGTCTCCAACTGTACACCTGAGAAATCCATTCAAAAGTATTTTCCAGTAACTTCAGGGTCACCAGAACATCCCGTATGTGAGAAAAACCTTGTTTTTTGCTGGACATCATGGTAGATCTAGATATTCCACACATTCTGATGAAGCAGTTTATTCAAAGCTCTGTCTCATCCTCTGGAATAATAAAGATCTGTACCAAAACATAATCTTGCTAATGGACGGACTTCACCAACTACGTATCAGACAGAAAATGCTACTCAAACGGCATAGTTGCAGAGGATACAAGCAATGGTGCATTGACTCAGGTGTGATAGCCTTGGGATCAGCATTACAAATGCTTTGATGCCCTTGTCCAGTTCAAGATCGAGGAAATAACAGCTTGTCATACCCGCACAGCACCAACATTATTGTCTTTGCTCGTTGCTCTAAGAAAAAAAACAATCTCAAGTACAATGGAGAAAGTAATCAATTCATCAGAATCTGAAAGTCTACTTATCGATCCAACCAAAGCAGAGGATACCTCCGAAGCAAGCATTACCATCGCTTATCTAAAACATGTTTCCCCAATACCTGCAATGGTATCAACTGTAAGAGGAGGAAACATAGTCTGAGATGGCTATGCTGAACCAGATCTTCTCATTCAACCATCATAATTACGCAAGATATTGTAGCTACCAAAATTGTTTAATAAGGAAACAAAAGGGACCGCAGGACCTTTCGGGGCCGGCTTTTGCACTAACTCTTCAGCAGTTGATACATAGATTCGAACTATCCATAATCATAGTAAATTCCAGAAGATGTTTAGGGAGCAGATTATCTTAAAAACAACCCCCAAAAAACTACAGCTAGAAGAAAGAATTATGCTGATCATGTAAAAACTCTGAAGTTCCAGCTATGCTCACCAAAATATTTTCATACTGATGTAGAAATCAAAAAGTCTGCAGTGAAAGATATATGCTCAATGTTTCGGCTACCGGAAATGCCTTGTTTAAGACCTTTGACAACGAAAGAGTCAAACGCAACAGCAAAGGATCTTTTTAACCAATCGAGGGAATGAAGGTGGACAATGGCCACGAAAAGAAAAAAAACACACAAAAAATAGTATCTTTACTACAAGAAGACCGCCAAGCATTTTGTCTGATCATTGAAAAATCTGTCAGCTTAGAAGAGGCATTTCAATACCCAATAACAGCAGTGCCGTTATCTTTAGCCACAACCGATGCATCCCTCAGACAGTCTGACTTTGCATCGCTGAGAAATTGTCTAATCACCGAATCTGGCTCAATTTGTGAAGAGACACCAAAAAACTGCTCATGGTTCATTAATGGTCTGGCTGCATTTCTTTCAATGCGATCAAAGAGAACTTACCGGGAATGGTTGAATAGTTTGGTACAGTTCGTTACCGCACCTAAAGAGCCAGAGGCAATCCAGGTAGGGCTCATCAATGGCCCATACAAAAAGGACTGTATAAAGGCTGGCACAAGAAAAGAAAGAGGGGAATCCGGAGCAAGAGTCAGGATTGACGGATTCGACCAGCATATGTTGTAAGGAGGTAAATGTCAAGATTAAATAGAGTAAATATCGGAGAAAACAAGGAAGAGCTCATACACTTCATTGCCAAGTGCATTGAAACATCATTCACATATAGTTACGGTTGGAGATACAACATATTCAGTAACAAAACAAGGACAGTTTCATGCTTCTTAAGTGCAACCACGAAGAACCTAACACGCGTCTTGTTCTCCATGCCTCGTTGGTAGATAGTGACGTTGTGTTGGTCTCAAAATACATAGATGTTCTCATTCTGTTAATATGGGCATATGGAATATCCAACATAAAGCAGAGATGGTATTTTAAATAAAAACTTTATGTAGCAAGACTGATGCTAAAAAACATCAAACAATGATCTAGAAATATAAATTCTGCCGTATTTTGTCAAACTATACATCATTTGAGAGGTCTGATTTCGCTCTATCTAGATATGAATTTGTATCTGATTGTGACCTATATGTTCAAAGATATCTACATTTTAAAGAAGCTTTAGGCTATTTTGATGACGTCATCAATCAGTGACTTTTGGTAATTTTTAGAATTGTTGTGTGGTCTTAAATTGATCCTCATGACCCAAAGTAACAATTTCAGCTTTAAAAAGTTAGCTTAGGCATTTGCTTAGATGTTTGGTCTTTTTACACTAAGAGAATTGGGAATGTTCATCAAATCACATTTTCGTCTGTGTGGTCAGAACTACCGAGGTAAATAAACCACTGATTTTGTAAAATTATTTTTATAAAATCTATCAACAGTAACACATGTACACAACTGTTGGATATGGATTATGTCAACCGCATGATTTCTTAGTAGTAGTCAATTATTTTAATGAGCGGTGTTCAGGGTCGGATTAAGGCCAATTTATACCGTAATCCCATCGCTTAACTGACGAGATATAAGTCCATGATTAAGTGTTAATGGATAATTATGAACAAAATTAGATAAATATTTTTCACCAATTTTTTACGGTGGCTTTACACTCATCTATTAAGTTTTATCGCAAATATGATCTGATTCCTACATGGTATAATATCTTCAGAAGAAAAGCCTGTGGTTCACCCTTCTCTTTTGATGCCATAAACACGTGATTATTTTGATTAATCGTTAATCCAGTGTTGATAACCTGGTGTCAGTCCCAGGTCAGATATTTGACCTATTGTATACACATGCTCGCAGGAAGGAAAAAGATCCTACCTAGACGAATAATACCCAATAATCACAAGATGTACTCAAATAGTATATTTGCTTCCTTGTAAAATATACACTATATACTTAGCTGAAGAAGAGGGTTGGGTGGATTTTAAGTCGCCTCCGGTCTCCCAATGGAGGGGGCCCCCCAAAAGCTTTATGATAGTAGTTCACCTACGGGATTTCCACTAACATTATACAATAATAAATCACACTAAATACTGGAGTGGGGAGGCTCTAAAGGAGCCCAGACCCTGGGACCCCACATTTCCAGCCACGCCCCTGTCTTGGGCGAAGAAATATGAACTTGGGTGACAGACAAGATCCAGTATGTTGTGGTACCTTGTTTTGGTGTTTGAATACAAGAAGTTTTGAAAATGCAAATAGAGAATCTACTAAAATATATAAACTTGGCACTGCACAGGAATTCTAATAATAAAGGTCTTTCATTCATTAATGAGTCCCAAACGATAAATGCATATTCTAGCCAAGCGAATCGGTGTAAAGAAAATGTCCATGACGTCTTTTGTTGAATCAATAGTTTCCATCATTAAAAACATCTTTTTCAGAATCACGTACATCAGGAGTGTCAAACCTGTGGCTAAGAGATTCACGAGAGCACAAGAATAGAATAAATCCATATTTACTTATTTATATTACTCACCTAATATGGGATCGCAAATTGCTCATAGATATTCAAAGAGTGTTTTGATCAATTGAATTCCTTCTTGTGGTGTGTGTTGTTAACACGACGTTTAGGCCGATCCATTCTTGTTCAGGTACTATCCGAATGTGATGATGGTGGACATCGTTTTTTCTCTCTCTCTTTGAATCTCAAAACTATAGACTGCTCATAGTTATGTTATCCGGCCTGCATACTGTGTATTCACATTATACTTGACCCGCTGGCCGTACATGAGTTTGACACCTTTGACCTACATTGTCGGAATACCGATCACTGTGGCCCAGTGGTAGAGTGCTTGCCTTTGGGCCATACCAAAGATTTTTAAAAACTGGTACTCAATGATTCTCCGCTAAGCACTCTGCACGAGAACTAGGATTGGGGAAACTCTCCCCGGGGCTAAGGGTTTACGGCCAGATCACGTTGGATACACCGATTCTCGAAGTTAAGCAACGTCGAGCCTGGTCAGTATCTAGATTGGGGAATACTAGGTACCGTAAACAGAACGAAGCTTCGACAGGCCCGGCAGGCCAGAATTGCCAGTTTGTACCTAACCCTGCGACACCTATGATGAATGTATAAGCGGATAACGATAATACATACATACATACATACATACATACAGACATACATACATGCATACATACATCGTCTTCTGAAAAAACACACAAAAAGCAATGTAACTCTTAATTTTGAAATTAAATATTTGTTGGCATATAAGTTGGTTTACAACAATTTATTAACTCTAGTCGTGATCATAAATTTCACTCATGCCCTGATCACACGTAGAAGCGTGATCTCGTATTTGCATTATTTCTCTGGCAACAAAACAAAATTACTAAAAAAACATATATGAATTTAAATCATACACAAATTTAAATCACGACAATGCCAATCAATCAATAATACTACCTTTCTAAATGAACTTTTTGCCGGTTTTATTTCTCTGGACTTGGAATTGATACATTGGGAATAATCACTGAAGATTTAGTAAGCATACATTCAATATTAAAAGAGATATATCAATTTATTTACTGCCCATTGTATTTTCTTTTGGTCAGCAACAGGCTGTTATATTAGTTTCAGGGAAAAGGCACATTGTTAGACGAATGGAGTCAGGCAGGCAGGGAAATTATCAAATTTGTCTTTTAGGGGGGAAAGAGTTAAGAGGACAAGGGGAATCTAGAGACACACCTAACATTGAAAAGTTTGAAATTACTAATGAAATGCACATTATAGACCAGTGGTTCCCAACCTTTTCGAGTCATTCCTCACTTTTGTCAATAAGATTACTAGTATTCCCCCACTCCATTTATTAAGTTGCAACAAAGAATAATTTCAAATAATAACTTTAGTTTATGTATAATTAGACAGCTTCATACTAAGAATTAGTTTAAATTTATAATTGTACAGCTGCTGCTGTGTGTTTGTTACTCAAAGAAAGCAAGCGAAAATAATTAGAACACATCATTTGAAATTCCAATTTATTAAAAAAAAGAATAAGAATTCTTCTATCGTAACTGATATACGCATCTATGTGATCTCTGTTCTTATTTTTTGCTACTAGTTCTTTGATTGGTGGGTCTATTAGTAAGAGAGAACATCTTAAATCATTCTCAACTTGGAGCTTATTTCGAGCCTTCGACTTGATAGATAGAAGTGCAGAAAACCCTCACTAGACTTTTATTTTTTACCTAAGAGCCTTATTCCCCCCTTGGACTACCCTGTTGGGAACTACTGTTATAGACGAAATACGGCACAAGAAATGATTGAAAGTCCGGACGATTGTAGTGATCTAAAAAAGGAGCTTCGAGAGTATATTTTATAAGATTAGTTTTCTTTGCTTAACCATAAAACAATTCGTGAATTAGTAATAAATACAATCTCCACTCGTATTTCTGTCATTAGTTTAAGCATTAACATCACTTGGACAGTTCCCGTTCCAAAGGTGCATGTTTGGAAGGGCCAGGCTTTATGGTGTGTGGTGCAGCCTATTGTCATGTAAAATAACTTTTCCCTCAGTCGTACGAAACTACGACTTCGATGTATTTCAGTTACTTCTCAGTGTTGCCAATTTAGATATTTTATATATATTATATTTATATATATATTAGATAATTCTAAAGAGCGGGAGTCAAGGGAGATAATTTATAGAATAGGAAGAAAGTTCGGTTTCTCGAGAATCTGTGACCCAAGAAACTACAAACTCGACACTGCACTGCCTTGTGTGCTGACTAATATATCAGGCGAGTGTCAAATTCGTACAATGTTCAATTGTAGAGTAATCTCGGTGCATACACACAGACATTGCTTTCTTGGATTGTAGTTAAATACCATGATTTACATTATTTTCTCAATTACCATTTTAAGTTTTAGACTTGTCACGAACATTAACAACATTACAAGCAATGCTACTAACGCCACAAACGCTACTAGCTTTACTAAAATACTATCACCATCATTATTACCATCACCGCAGCCACCATCAAGAGCAAAATGAAAATTACCCTCTCCATGATTTTCTCTTGTTACTGTTGTTACTTCTAAACTTAGCCTCGATAGTATGGCATCATATTTCGAAAACATTGTGCCAATCGAAAATAGGTCGGAGTACTTGAAATTTGATATTAAAATATAACATTTACCAATTTCCAGCAGTGAAACATTTGCTTTAGAACTGCAGTCCAAAGTGTGCTCTGATATGCTCAATAAAAGCTAAGTATTATATAAGATCAAACTCATTATCGTTTATTTATTTATCTTTCAGATAACTCCAATGTAACGAGAGGGGTCACCAATGTAACGAGAGGGGTCGCCAATGTAACAATGAGGTGATTGTCAGTTATCTGAAAGGCAAATAAACAGGTTCAGGAATATCTGGGAAAATATGTGTGTGATTGATTTCATTCAATGGCCGGAGTGTATTTGTGTTCGCAATGCATATGTGATATGTATTCGTTGCACCATAAGCAGCTGTTCAACAATTCCCGCAAATTTAACTTAATGTAAAATGTAATGATGTTTGAGTACAACACTGACTAGACCTATATTTAATGTTTCTTCTATTTTGCTCTCTTGTTTAAATCTGGGGTTCTATTCGTTTACGCAATAGACTGTAGTTGGTTTTCCTCACCTGCTGCCTCTATTTTGAACCGGTCCTGATGGTTTATCAATAACCTATAACACTGAACATTCAACAGTACTTACAGTGAGAGCAACAAATATCCGATACATTGTATGAACTCTATCTTAACATACTTTATACTGCTTCAAAATTGACGAAATTTACTGAACTCGAGATTTTCCTATATCCCAATCCATTACTGTGGAACGAGATAGTTCTCGAATGTCTTGTGGCAACTCTTTCGTCTTGGGGATGGTGATACTTCAAGTATCTTTATCTGTCGGTTAATGATTGAGCCACATGCAATTGAATGACGTCGACACTGGTTGTGAATGTGAAAATCTAGACCAGTCACAATGTGCCCTCTAGTACTAACTCGAACAGCGTTATTAATATTAACAGGGTTTGGAATAAATTAATATAATGAATGCATATTACAGCCTCAAGTAAATTTTAAATACTGTGCCACAATAATTGCTTTAATCTGTTTCTCATGTATGCAACTTTAATTATCACCTTTCAATATAATCGAATAGTGGAGACTATAGAATTAGTGCTGAACTACCGTTTCATCTTTGTCAATATTGATATCATCATCGTCGTTCTACTTTCAGTCCATCGATTTCTTTTGTAGCTTTGATTATTTTTGGGCATAGGTGGGGTGGGGGTCAATCGGTTATTTCACAAATACTCTCTCCAAGGGCTTTATTTTTACAGCATTCCTATTTTAATCGACTATTTTGTGTTATTTCTAGCCAAGAAATCGGTGCATTTAATCTTTTAAGCCGACCTTTTAAGATCTTTATTTTGGCTGCGCATTTGATTGCTTGCTTTCTGTCTTTCCTTCTTTATTCCTTTATTTCTTGCTTTCTTTCTTTCTTTTTTCCTCCCTTCTTTCCTTTCCTTTTGTTCGTTTTAATTTAGATAGTCTGATTGGTACTTACTCCCTTATGTGGACCACTCGCTGTACATAACAGTCTCATACCACCTTTTATGATTTCACCCTCAATTCGATACTCTAGGAATGTGGCTTTTTGCCAAAGCTGTCGTCGTCCAAAAATATCTATTACACCTGTACCTTCTGCCTTTGACTATCTATGGACGAAGACACTGCCTTAATAATCAGATCGTACTGAATTTAAGAAGATATTATCTCCTGTAATCATAAATATTTCTTAGAGAAGAAGCAGTGAAGTACCATTTAAGAAAGTCAGTTATACTAGACGTGATACAAATTAGAACATTAAAATAACAATCAGATTCCTTCAAAGGTTAACAAAAATACTAAAGTTGTTTATGAACTTCAAATTTCCCAATTGTTTTATTAATGAGCCGAAAGTAAACTTTAATTTTTGTCTTTAAACTAATCTAAGAATGTTGTAATAGATTTTTGAGAAAATCAACAAAAATCACAGAATAGTTATGTAAAGGACTAAACAATTTTGCCAACTTAATTGTATTCTTCCGGTAATAGATACAGACACTGCAAAAAGTATCATTTTAACATCCTTATAAAGCTTAATATTTGACAGAACTTTGACCAACGATTAGAATATACAAAAATTGAGAGAATATTGAACATTGAAAAGTTATGTACAAAATAACAAATGTTTTGTCCAAATTCTGTCGATTTCGAAGGTGTATAAGTATATTTTAAAATAAATGTTTTGAAATGTATCGTATACCTTTTTTTAACTCACTGTATATCTGTTGTATTTACTCACCAAATTGAAAAAAACTCATACAAACAGTTACGTCGTTGCAGTTTAAGTATGTCGATTATTGAATGATTTTAGAAAATCCATTTGGAAAACATAACATTATTCCCTTGATTGGATTTTGCTGGCTTTGCTAAGCTTTTGAGACAAGAACATTACTATTAATTGATATCCTACTAAGTAAATCGATATTCATAAAATCGATTTAAAAGATTTTATATGTTATATATTAATCGATATTCAGAAGAATATTACACAATGTGATATCTGTTTTTTGAAATGTGCCACGCAGATGAAGAGAGTATTTCCCAATACATACAACTTGTTGTTTGCAATTTACCTTTGCCAACGAAGTTGGAGTGGTATATGGATTACCTCATGTATTTATGTCTGTCTGTTCACACGATATCTCCAAAGGTTCTCAATGAATTTCAATGAAATCTGGTGGAAGGGTGGGCAATAGACTACGAATGAAATGATTAAATTATGGTGCGCGTCCATGCACAGTTACCCCACCCCTACATCTCCAAAGGTTTTCTTTCCGTCAAAATGATATCTCCAAAGGTTCCCAATGAATTTCAATGAAAATTTGTGGAAGGGTGTGAGATAGGCTAGGGAAGAAGTGATTACATGTTTTGGGTGGATCTATGCACCCCCCGACAATGGCATTGACAGAATTATGCGCTCTCTGAATGCCTTCTAGTTGTCTATGTGATTGTCCATCTGATATGTGTAGGTATTCATATATGTGTATGTGTGAGTGTTCTGCTTCATTGCCAAAGATTCCGAAGCTTGTAAAATGATTCATTATATTAACCATCTGAGAAGTTACGCATGTATATACACGGTACATTTTGTTCTCAATTATAGATAGACTAGTGAGTCCCCCTATAAGAATTCATGGATATATTTTGGCATTTGTCATTATGATTGCGATTTCGACAAATTCTGAAGCAGAAAATGTAGTTATGCATATTTAACTGTTGAAAGGACATTAAATCTTCAACTTATGATCCATCATATCAGTTTTATAAGATAATCCCTCACTCTTACAAAGTGCATGACTTCAAACTCGGTAAAAATGTCAAATGTGGTTCAAGCTCTCAAGAAAATCAATTTCGCATTTGGAAGCTCAATAATACTGGCAACACATTGATGAAGTTCATAAGCGTACGAGCCAGGGGGCAGGGAGGGAAATCCCCCCCCCAAAAAAAAGAACTTTGGCAAAACAGAGTAATCAAACCATCTGATCCCTTTAACGAGTTTCCATACGCTCATGTATGAAATGCATTCAAAATTAGTCAGAAAACGTCCAGCATTGGTAAACATACATTGGCCCATTTTGTTGAACGACAATGCCAGATCCCACAAATGACAGATCCGTCCAAAACGAAGTTGCGGCAACTTTATTATGAAATCTTAGATCACCCTCCATATTCACGAGATTATCATCTATTACGGCACCTTGAAATCTTTCTTTGCAATAAAAAGTATACCAACAAAGAAGCGGTAATGACAGCATTTAAACATTTTTTTGCTTCGCAAGACACTAATTTCTATACAAAAGGAATCCGATGGAAAACAGTTATTGAAACAAATGGAGCTCATTTTGATTAATAAACCAGGCTTGTTTACATTTTGATGTTGTTCTTATTTTCCTTTCATAAACGGCCATTTCATGTGGGACAACCTAATATTTGAAGTTCATTGTTTCAAATGGTGGGTAGGAGATATTTTTATCATCAAAACTGTCACATTTAAGTGGAAGAGTCCATTGTTACGGACAGAGACATAACCAAAATAATTCACACTGTTTAAATGGATAGTAAGAAGGGATTTACGTGACAAATTCTTTTTAATATCAAACTTTAAGATCATCTCAAACGAAGCAATTTTTAAAATTGTTTACCTGGAACAATGATCATTGGTCTATCGTAATGTAACAATGCACCCTGTGGTGCACCGTCAAAATACTGTTGTCGAAACTCCAGTACTTGACGTGACGGGGACGCCGGTCGTTGGTTCTTATTCGAGTCCGCCAGATCTTCGGTACACAGCTTAAAATGGGAAGGTTGGTCATATCGAAAGATAGCGAGACAATGCGAAAAATAGGTGATATAGGAATTCGATTTATTTGCAGTTTTTTTAAACTGCCCGATAAAATGCGAAAACAACAAAGCGAATCACTCTACCCATCGCCCCTCTTTCGCCTATCTCCTGTGATCGCTCTTTATTTCCCCGTCCCCTCGTCAACTGCTGCCACTCATCTTAATAGCAGTTGCATGGCCCAAGACCTTACACCCTCGCAGTCAGCGGCTAACTTTCAACTGAAAAGTCACCCCCAAAATTAAAAACTTTTCCTTTGTCTCCTCTCAGCCTATCAGCGCACAGCAAATCCACCCGTTGTCCAAAGCTCTGCCATCTCCACGTTAACCTACATTCGGGGAGACCTTTCCAAGCAAAATCTATTCAAACCACTTGCTTTTTTTAATCTCTCCTACCTACCCCCATACCGCTCTGCTACAGTAAGGCCTTATGAACAACCAGACTTAAGTTTCTCTCAAAAGAGAAGAAACCTTTTATGTCACAATATGCAGAATCCCTTTGATTGTCTATCAGGGAGATCAGTTAAAGTGACCGCCAGAAATATATATTTTATATTTAGCTGTCTACAACAGTACTCCACTATCCATCAGCGGTGTAGTGCTAATAAAAACAGGTAATTAACGAAGGACTGCCTGCTCTCTCCTACCGAGAATATCTTTGAAATTTAACCAAAATTCAGAGACGTTTTGAAGCCATATGGGATGAGTATTTGAAATATACTGGCTAATTTTTCTAATCCGCGAATTGTTAAAATAGAGAATCCTAGTAGTATGTAGATAATGAGAGAACGCCGTTCCCACTTCCAAAGAAATAAGGGAACGCCGTGCCTATGTGTTCCCACAGCACTACACCACTGCAATCCACTCAATACGTGTATGCGTATAGTTCATCATGAGCTATATTTTGACAGATCAAACCATATAGAGTCACTGAAGTAGAATAGACATTGGAAATTAATAACCGCATTTTCCGTACGTTACATGCATCTATGTGCTTCTTTTGGATACGCAGTTAACTCTTTGGGAACATCTGAAGTGTAGATAGTGCATTTGGCCGTGTGTATATATAGCAATGATATATGTGAACTACCTTGTTATTATAGCATAAAGTAGGTAATGTCGTTGGTAGATTGTTAGTTTTATTTTACAATCATCTTGACCAGGCTTTGAATAGACAATAGATGGAAAACACGTACTTGGAAACCATTTGCACTTATGTTAACAATGACGAAATAGCTATCACAGAGGATAATATCAAGTGCCAATGCTTTCCCTATCTTTCTTTCAGAATCCATTTTCTCAATATTAGAAACTGTCATCCAAAACTGTCACCAAAACTGTTAACATAGGTTTTTAAGCTGGTCTGGCTGGCTGGCTATATATCTATCACGCGTACAGTACGCACCAAAGGAGCTAGATGGCTGAATATTTAAACATTTACTCCTTATTATGTTTAGAAGAAAAATATTCTTTTTTGAAAACCCAACCCTAAATTGTATTTTTTAGTGGGGGTTAAATTTGCAATGTAAGTTTATGCTAAATTGATCCCTTAGTTTGTGTCCGGCAGCATTCAGCTTGTTTTTTTATTTATTTAAATTCATACTTTCTTCAGTAATCACTGCCCAACAAAAGGCGAGAGAAGTAACATTCATTGATAATCCCGTTTTCCAATTTTTTAATTGATCACCCCCCCTCACGGCATGCTGCCAAAAAACGTTGGTCACTTGACGGTTTCTATTGAGTGACTAACCAGACCTGTTTTCGTGTTATCTTTACTTTTCATAATGGTTCATTCATTTCTTGGCGCTCGCAGCCAGAGGTTTCAGGAGAGGTATGAGGAAGGGGGCTTTGGCTTGCGTTATTGAGAGTGTAGAGTACGATCTCCTCCTTAAGAGGTTTAAAGAGGTCGCCACGGGAGGCTCTCTACATGATCCCCAGCTGATTACAGCACCTTTTATTCCCAGACGGTCACCCATTTAGGTACTGACCAGGCTCGACGTTGCTTAACTTTGGTGATCGTACGAGAACCGGTGTATCCAACGCGGTTTGGCCGTAGCCTACACAATTCTTGAATAATACACACTGCAGCAACGACATTAAGCAAAGTGTTGTATCCTTTTAGATACTAATACCCGTTATGGCACGTGTTTCAATTTCTTATTGTTCGTCGTTGAGACTTTTGGTCGTCATTTTCTGAGAAAAGACAGAATTATTAGGTGGGTGTGAAGAGCAAATCATGTGACGATGCGTGTGGCGATGCGTGTGACGATGTGTGTGACGATGCGTGTGAAACTGATAAACAAAGAAAATGAAGTGAAGCAGCAAAGATTAATAGCAGTCACGTGATCAGTGTTATCATCAGCTCCTTCTTCACTGTGAAACACTCGGGAGACAATTGCATGTCCTAGCAACAAGATGAAGAGCGGAGAACTGGATTGAAGAACCTGGCAGGTAAGAGAATAAGAGGTTTGAAAATGAAAAAAAAAAAAAAGAGAAAACGAAGAACTGAAACACAGAAGTGGGACAGAAATATGAAACGTTGGATCGTATAACATGTCGCGTTAGTAGTCACTCAACAGAAACCGTCACGTGATCAACGCCAGTTGGCAGCATGCTGTGTTGGGGGTGATCAATTACAAATTTGAAAAAAGGAGTGATCAATGAATTAAGTAGACGTGCAGTCGAACTGGTGTTTGTAAGTGGCCAAGTGAAATTCTTCTGTCAAGACTTGGAATTTAATATGGTTTAAGACAATCAAGTTTGGAGTAAATGAGGCAGAGGCATAGCTAGAGCTTTGAGGGCCTGGAAATGCCGTCAATGAACTACTATTCATAAAGATGTTGGGCCCGATGGGGTGTGGGCGCTTTTAAATAGTCCCCCACCCAGCTACGTCTCTAAAATGAGGTAAAAGAGGAATCGAAACACAGAAGTAAAAGAGAATCGGTGAAAAAGGATATAAGTAATCAAACTGACAGAATTGGGGGCGGGGATGAAAGAAAAGCAGAAGGAATGAAAGAACTGAAGTGACAAAGTGAGAGAGATGATAGTGAATATAGAAAAAGGAAAAACCGCAAAGAAGACTAGCATCCCAAGGGAAATTATGAATCACCACCACCTATATGTTCTTCTTTTTACCTCGTAAATTAAACAGTCAGTGGTGGTGGGCAGAGAACACTAAAAAGTCCAAATAAAAACAAACAAACAAGTGAAAATGCTGCTGGGCACAAACTAAGTGATCAATTTGTCATAAATTTACATTGGAAATTGAACCCCGACTAAAAACCTATTTTGTTGGGGGGGGGGGTTAAAAACAAAAGAAACATTTTCCCTACTCACCGAGGGGAGTGTGTGTGCAAAATTCCAAGTTTCTACTATGAACGGTTCGGGCTGGGCAAAATCTGCATACATAGATAGATACATATACATGTCAGAACACATGAATAACCTAAACCCAGCAATAAACCATTGTTGTGGCTAGCGGTAATTAGAAATTGCAGTCAAAACAAGAAAAAGAAAAGTGAACAAAATCTAGTTTGTAAGGGAATGTAGAGAGGGGTAAAATATACAGAGTGAGAAAGCACTCAATCGCAAAATATTCTGGGATCCGCCCCCACATTTAATCACTACTTCCTTAGCCCATCCACAAAACTTCATTGAAATTCATTGAGAACCTTTGGAGATATCATTTGGACAGACAGACGCAAAGATGGAAGGACGGAAGGAAAGACACGGGCTAATACATATACTACCTCCCCAACTTATACTACCTCCCCAACTTATACTACCTCCCCAACTTCGTTTCCAGAGCTAAATAAAATGAGTGAAGGGAAGAAAAGAAATTGAATGAAAAAAATGATCTGAAACAAAACAAATAATGCGGAAAATATAACGGAATCGTGGAATAGATGAATAAGTAGATCTGAAAAGAAGAGCTTTAGCTTTGATACACTTGGATGAAATGAGAGCATATATTTATATAATGAACAGTGTGTTTTTCTTGGTTCTTAATCATGGACTCTTCCACTTTAAGGTCATAACTTTGCTGATAAAAATATCTCCTACTTGTAGCAGAGCGGTCTGGTAGGGGATAGGTAATAGCGATTAAGCATTTCTGCGTGGTAGTACAAAAAGAAACTTTGGTTGGAAAATCTCCCCGGAATGTAGGTCAACCTGGGGGTGGCAGAGGGTGTTAGGTCTTGGACCATGAGACTGCTATCAAGAGGAATGGCTGTTGTCTTCGCATTTTTATCGGGCAGTTTATAAAAACTGCAGATAAATCAAATTCCTATATCACCTATTTTTCGCATCGTCTCGATATCTTTCGATACGACCAACCTTCCCATTTTCAGCTGCTACCCGAAGACCTGGCGGACTCGAACAAGAGCCAACGACAGCCGTCCCCGTCTTGTAAAGTACTAGAGTATCCACAACAGTATTTTGACGGTGCACCACACGGGTGCATTGTTACATACCGACCATTTTAAACAATGGACTCTTCAACTGAAACGTTTATAGTTTCTTTTCTAAAAAAATAATCTAATAGAATTCAAATACAGGTAGCTCTCTTTATGCCATGTTTTCAATTTTTCGAAAAAAAGGCGATAAGCGGAAATAGCCATTATAGAGGCAGCACAAACCCTCTTCCCCTCTCTTCTACACCCCAGTCTCCTGTACTTCCAACCACCAAGACCTCCGATGACTCAGCGTGACATACCCTCTTCACTATTTTGGGGGTATGGGGACGCTCCAAAGTCTTTCCCATATGAATTAATATTATTACTTCTACGCTTTACACCATTTCAGGTTGCGAAAGGCTTTTATAGGAATGCTCTACTTTCGGATAGTGGGGAAACCCTGTTTATCCGAGGATTTCTTTTTCCACGGGGATTAAATAGTAATCCATTATTTGAGAGCTGATCTGCCGGAAATTCTAAATGAATCTAGCGGGATTTCTATTTGAGGATCTTTAATAGACAATAAAGAATCAGAGAGAAAGACTAACCTACTTGAAGAAACCGGATAATATACCGTATATTTGGGCATATAAGGCGACCTTCAGATAAGACGAGACCCCATTTTCAGTCTGAATTCTATGGTTTTAGCTCACTATTTAGTCACTGTTCTTGTATCTGGCCTATAGGACGACCCCATTTTGGGGGGTGTTTTTTTTGTTTCCAGTGTCGTCTTATCCGCCGAAATAATATACGGTAATTACAATAGATTGTTTAACGTTTCCGTTTAGATGTTTGAACATACCTGTATTCCGAGCAATCTCTGAAGATCGAACCCCCTTTCTCCCTCGCAGACACATAGCTATAATCTTTCACTCTCAATGCTACCCGAGAGATAAAGCTATATCCATCCGGCAAACGTAATATTTCGGAAGGTCCGCCTCCACTTCATATTAACTCGGACTTTGATTAATCACGACTGCAAACACTTGCAAGTCACTGATTATGGTAGAGCAGCCTGAAATTAATATGACACCAAACGGTATGACTCAGCAGTGTTGGTCGGCCATTCGAAAATAATCTTGATTAATTTCATTGATGCTTCCGTGCATGGAGATCCACTGCGTGAGGGGGGGGGGACATTTCCCAACTCGCCACAATGCCTTCTTACCTAGGGTAAGTTGGAATCCTATAATCAATAAAGGATAATGGTGCTGTACACTTGTTTTATGTAACACCAACTTAATGTAGCGATATAAAAAAATGATATTATTCCTCGTTGGTAACAGGGTTGCCGCTAAGATATATTCCGAATATATTTTCCCCACCCTGGAAATATATCCTTTTGCCCCCTGGACGCCCATGCTACTGTGTTGCGATTTTAGCGATCATTTTGCCTGATGTTACGTCGTAGAGTCAATTGCTAAGCTATATGTATCATCACCGTCCTCCGCTTATACCCCCATCAAGGGTGTCGGGGCATTAGGTACACATGGGCAATTGTTAGTGAGACCCACTTCCGGCTTGCCAGGCCTTTCGAAGCTTCGTTCTGCTTACGGCACCTGGTATTCACCAATTGTCACCCATCTAGGTACTGACCAGGCAAGACGTTGCTTAACTTCAGTGATCTTACAAGAACCGGCGTAACCAACGTGATTTGGCCTTAACCCCTTAACCTCGGGCGAGGTTCCTAGTCCTTGTGCTGAGTGCTTGGCGGAGAGGCATTGAGTACCATTTTTAAAAAAAAGAATCTTTGTTATGACTCGGCGTTGGATTGAACAACGACCCACCAAACCGGCAGTAAGCACTCTACCACAGGACCACGACGATTGGTCAAGCTATATGTTGTCCTTGTAATTTTCTTGTTTTAAAGAACAAAAGATAAAAGAATTTATTTTGAACAGCTGATCTATTATATGCTTTTAAGAAGAGACCAACATTTCGGTTATGGAAATTCAGACTACATTAAAAAACCGTCAACCAAAACTGTCACCAAAACTGTCAACATAGGTTTCTTCAGTTTTTAAGTTGGTCTGTCTGGCTGGTTTACTGACTGGCTAGGTATGTATGTTTGTATGTATAGCGCGTACAGGCCGCATCATTGGAGTTAGAGGGCTGAAAATTTAAACATTTACTCCTTATTAGAAACTGTCAACGAAAACTGTCACCAAAGCTGTCACGTTGTTTCTTTTTTACCCCTCCAATAGGTTTTTAGCGAGGGTTCAATTTGCAATTTAAGTTTATGCTAAATTGATCATTAGTTTGTGTCCAGCAGCATTCATATTTGATTTCTTCAGTGATCATTGCCCAACAGAAGGCGAGAGAAGTAACTTATTCATTGATCACCCCCTTTTTCAATTCTTTTTAATGATCACCCCCAACACGGCATGCTGCATTCAATATAAGCATGTGTCCACTTAGCCATTTGTGCTAGTGTAGACCTCTATGCAAGATATCTCGTGATAATGCTCTTACAAGCAGGTACTTTGAGCAACTGAAGCACACCATAAACTGTTCGCAGACTTTCGCCACAAACTCACCAACAAGAAACCCAGAGGCAAAGCCATTTCTGTTGCTTCATTTGTTTCGCTTGTTTATTTTTCCTTGGGCGAAAACTCTCATGTATCCATCAATAACAAGCAAATATATTTATTAATCTTTGCCAACGAAGATGGAAGACGTATATGTTTTCACTCGTGTCCGTATGTCTGTCTGTCGGTCTGTCCGTCCATCTTATTGTCCACACGATATCTCCAAAAGTTCTCAATGAATTTCGATGAGATTGTGTGGAAGAGTGGGCCATGAGCAAGGGCAGATCCAGGAATTTGTTTTCGATTGAGAGATTTTTTTTTATTATTCTGCTGGAAAAAGAGGTTAAATACGAACAGTTGATAAAAAAGGAAGTGAAGTAACTTAATATTTGTACATTTGAAGTTATTTCCCTTGTTTTTTTAAAAGAAGTTTTAAAATGTTCATTCAGTTTTTAGTTAATGAAACGGAGTTGACAGAAGTATGCGCTCTCCCGGTGTTTTTCTGCTTGATATGTATTATGCGTGTTTCTTTGCAAACAAACGTCATTGCATAAAAATATTTCTCTCTTTCTCTACATGCGTAAATGTGTGTGTGTGTGTGTGTAGTATTAGTATATCTCTAAGGATTTAGATGTTGTATATATGTTTTAGACCATGTACGTATGCATGTATGTATTGTCAAACTCCTGTTCAAGTCGGAGGCTGGAATTAACTTCCCACTCCCCGTAACAAGAACAATCCTCACCTAATTTAGGGGAGTAAACTATTCACTGGTTTGAGGGGCGAGATAGATAAATCGGCTATGGCCGACCACATCTGGAGAGAGAACGGCGAGCATCTTCCTCTTTGGGGGGAAGTCCAGATTATCGACAGAGAACGTTGTTGGAAACAGAGAAATATCAAAGAGGCAGCTCACATGAAAAGGTCGTCTAAATGCATTAGCCAGACAAGCGCGGATTTCAACCCGATGTGGCTTCCACTTCTCAACAAATCCAAACCCGACAGAACAAAGACACAGAAACACCAGGGCCATGCGTTATAAGGGCTACCCCCTTTAAGCATAATTTCTGTTTAACCCATCACACTCGGATTTTACACCTGAAGAAGGCCGAAGAATGGATCGGCCGAAACGTCGTGTTTACAACACAAATAACAAGAAGGAGTTCAACCGTCCGAAGAACCATTTCAGTATTAATGACCCTTCTCAAAACTATAGAAAATATATTCACTGGTTGTCTGTCGCGTCACGTTAAACCAAAACCGATATATACAATTAACACTTCCCTACCGTCATTTGAAATCACGAGCAAGTGATGGGTAGGCATCTTTCTTACCGACTGAGCAAAACTGACAAGTCTTACATATCTACGAACATTTATGTTATAATTATTTATTTATTATATATACACTATGAAAGTTGCAGTAATAATCTTCAGTCTGGATAGAAGCTGGAGTGTAGTTTGACCCTGCAGCAGCCAGTGGTTTCATTTACTCCTTTCTTTTTTTGTGAATAAAATACGTCAATGTTTCAAGGCATCCATAGGCTGAAGGTTGTAGAACTTTCTTTCCAAATATTTTGATTAGCTAAAACAAATGTGATGCATGCGTTGCTAATAGGCGTTGGCTCAGATTTCTCAGAATTATAGAGCAATGTGTACTTCACTCTTATTTCAAAGATCAATATCAGTACGAATGAAATCCCCATATGATCATTATTTGTAATCTTATGGTGTACTTGCATGCAGCGACTACACACATAGATATTCAAACGTGTGAACAAATATCTTTTTCTATCTATCTATTTATTTATCCACTCATAAATACATATATGTAAACAACCATACATATATATAAAGAGGCAGATACGTTGACACACAGACACACATACACGAATGTAAATTATACACAATACACATGACACCTTCGCGTATAATGATATAAATATAAACTAATAATATCACTTATAATATGCTTACTCGTCTGATATACACATATATCTAACTATCTAAAAGAATATTGTAGAGGGAAGCGTGTATAAAAGCAACAAGAGCCGCTAAACAGAGGGCCATTAGATCCTCTGTTTAGCGGCCTAATTAAAAAAACAAAACAAAAAAACGAAAATATGTCACTGGAAATCGTGGATCACTTTTACAAGTATATTACGGATGCATTGAAAAAGCATACAATGAGCTACAATTACAATCTAATTATTAATTTAATATTCAATTTCAATAATTTAATATTTAATATTTATTACTGTATTTACACGAGTACAATGAGACCTCGAATATAATGCGACCCCCACTCTTTTTAGCTAAAATCCAGTAATATAATTAGAATCGAAATTAAAAGATATTCCTTGTCTGTCGTTATTAATCAAACATATATCAATGAAATGTTATGTTGTATGTCTCGGTGTTGATGAGTTGTTCAGTGTTTTTAGATCGTTTTGTAGTTTCTTTTGAAAGTTGTCTATGTCGTTAGAGAATTGTATATTGTTAAGAAGATCCTCCTCAAATTTGTCGAGGGTTTTGCTTCTTGGTGGGCTCCGTTGTGTCTTAAATCCGAAATTCTTAGTTTCTTTCTATTTCTTCTTGTGTTTAGGAAGAAAAAGGCTTTCCATCTCATTCTCCTTAGGAATTCCTCGGTTTTTGAAATGAGTTCCAGTAGGTAGATGTGTTGTTTTGGGAATGGGGTGTTTTTCAGGGAGTATCCTATGTTGATCTTTTCTATTTTTAGTTTCAAGAGATGCTATGATCAGCTAGAGTGTTCAACCGCCTTATACTATGTACTAGGTGGGAGCTGTGTAGTAGTAGTTGTATTAAAACAAATACGAATCATACATCAGAAATCCAACCGCTACACCTTACGGACGTGTAACCCGACGGCACAGCTGCCTGTGCAGACATATGCATATATACATACGGACATTTTCTGTTTTTAAATTTAAATTTATTTGGCCGCAGTCGTTTTGGCGTCTGGAACACACTGTTACGCTGCCTGTTTTCTTCTGCCCTGTTTCTGCTGTTTGCTTCGGCGAAGGATGTAGCCTGGGCGATCTGCAGCCTCTGTTTCCCATGTGTGGCGGTCAAATCCGCAGGTGGCTATGGTCTGTTTTCTTGTACCTCCTTTTGGGGGTACCTCTGTTACGATGACCCTGGGACAGTTCACCGTACAGCAGGGTCTTCGAGAGTCTGTTTCTTCCCATTCTCGAAAGGTGCCCAGCCCAGCACAGCTGCGTTTTCTACAGCATGGCCTCGATACTGGGGGTGTGTGCTCTCTTTAGGATTGCGTTGTTTGTGACGAAGTCGTAGCAACGCACTTTGAGGATTGTCCGTAGACAACGCTGGTGGAAGTGTTCGAGGAGGCGTATGTGGCGCTTGTAGGTAATCCAGGATTCGGCGCCGTATACGAGGGTGGGCAGCACCACTGCTCTGTACACCTTTAGTTTGGTTGATTTCCTCAGGTTTTTGTTTGACCAGGCACGTTTTAGTAGTCTTCCGAAGGCTTGGTCTGTCTTTGCCAGCCGGTTGCCAATCTATTTGTCTGTTAGCGTCTGTTGATATAACACTACCCAGGTAGATGAATTCCTTGACAAAGTTTAGCTCAGTAGGACCAATAGATATGGACGGTAGGGGGTGGGTTGGTGGAGGTTGACTGTTTTCTTTAGGACGAATAGTTCTGTGGCCTTGGCAAAACAGGATGTTAGTTGCTGTAGGGCCGATTCCGAGTGTGCAATTAAGGCTGCGTCTTTAGCAAATAAGAGTTCCCGCACAAGTTGTAGTGTGGTTTTGCTGTGGGACTGTAGACATTTCAGGTTGAATAAGTTTCCGCTTGTTTTCCTTGTCGTCGATCATCCCCTGAGAGGCCTGTTTCATCATCATACTGAGGAGGATGGGGAACAGGGTGGGAGCCAGGACGCATCCCTGTTTCACGCCATTTGTGATTGGGAATGGGTTTGTGTGCTCGTTTCCAGACCTGACCTTGCCCACTATATTGAGGAACTTTGGGGGCGCAGCCTAGTTTTTGTAGTATTTACCAGAGCCCCGATCTGCTTACAGTGTCGAACGCTTTAGTCAG
>VCCN01004182.1:4804393-4815974 GCA_006491835.1 Architeuthis dux | reverse complement strand
AAGTAAAACTTGAACAGTTTGTTTCAATCTTCACAACACAAGGAAAATATTTGCAAAGTACAGACAACTGATAGATTTCTGCTTGTTTGTGTCATCTAAACTATTAGCTAAACATCATTCGCTGTAAAGAAAATAAATGATTAAGATTCGGATAAGGCAAGCGCAAATATTTTTAATACGATATTGAGCTTTATCCCCTTATCGGAATCTTATCCCCCCACCCCACCAAAACAAAAGACTGACACGAAACACTCATCAAAATTATTGTCATAAATCAATATGGATACACATCATTTGCTAATAAAAGGCATTCTTCCGTTTTGTGTCCACATAACTTTTAACCATTGTCAAAATTGACTACGGATGTACAAAAGGGGGACAGAAGATTTCACTAGGCCATTTACAAACACCAGTTAATCGTTTTTTAAAAATGTATTTCTCTCAATGTCTTCTCTTTCTTTTTGTTTTACATTTCTTTTTTTTTTATTTCTTTCTTTCTGTCATTGCTTTCACTTTCCTTTTGTTTTAAATATCTTTTTTCTTTCTTTCTCTTATTGTCTTCTCTTTTTTATTTATTTATTTCTCTCATTCTTTTCTTTCTTTTTGTTTTGAATTTCTTTTTTCTTTCTTTCTTCTTTTCATTGTCTTCTCGTTCTTTTTGTTTAAAATTTCGTTTTTTGTTTATTCATTTCTCTCATTGTCTTCTCTTTCTTTTTAAAAAAATTCTTTTTTTTCTTTCTTTCATCCACTCGTTGCTTTCTTTCTTTTTGTTTTGAATTTCTTTCTTTCTTTCTTTCTCTCATTGTTTTCTCCTTCTTTTTTATTTAAATTTCTTTTTCTATCTTTCTTTCCCTCAGTGTTTTCTTTGTTTTTGTTTTAAATTTCTTTTTTTCTTTCTTTCTTTTTTTCATTGTTCATTCATTTCTCTCATTGTCTTCTCTTTCTTTTTAAAAAAAAATTCTTTCTTTCCTTCTCTCATTGTTTTTCTTTCTTTTGTTTTAAATTTCATTTTTTCTTTCTTTCTTTCACTCATTGTTTTTTTCGTTTTGTTTTAAATTCATTTTTTCTTTCTTTCTTGCTCTCATTGTATTCTCTTTCTTTTTGTTTTAAATTTCTGTTTCTTTCATTCTTTGGTTTTGTTTTAAATTTTTTTTTCTTTTTTTCTTTCTCTCATTGCTTTCTCTCTTTTTGTTTTAAATTTCTTTTCTTCTTTCTTTTTTCTCTCATTGTTTTCTTTCTTTTTCTTTTAAATTTCTTTTTTTCTCTTTCTTTATTTCTCTCATTGGTTCTCTTTCTGTTTGTTTTAAATTTCTTTTTTTGTTCCATTCTTTCCCTCATTTTATTCCCTTTGTTTTTGTTTTAAATCACTTTTATTCTTTCTTTTTCTCTCTCATTGTTTTCTTTCTTTTTCTCATTGTTTCTCTTTCTTTCTGTTTTAAATTTCTGTTCTCTCTTTCTTTCTGTCGTTGTCTTCTCTTCTTTTGTTTCTTGCTTGATCAATTACTGCTTGGGAATTGTTTCGTTTTCATTTCTATTACTGTTTCATTTTTTTCAGTTTCATTTCAAAAATATTTTTCTTCCTTCATGTATTTATCAACTTTTCTTTTGTGTTTACGTCCGCATTTGCTCTCTGCCTTTTCAGTCTTTTATGTTTTTTGTTGAGAGAAATTGAAAGAATGATTTTTTATCTTCCACTAGTACCGGTTGGTGTCGTGGTGGAGGTGGTGATGACAGTCAATGACTGGGTGGGTAGCCTCTGTGACAGACGGGACATGAGAGTGTTTCAATGCCACACCCTTGATCCAACACCTGCGAAGTAGTCTGCTTATCTTTTCGTTTTAGTCCAACTGTTTCACTTTTCCTGGTTTTGCTTGTGCGGTTCTCTATATTTACTTCCGGCTTGCGTTAATTTCTAAGCGTTAAGAGAAAACAATGAGAAAAACTCTGAGAGAAAAATCTGCTTGCTTCTTTCTTGTTCCATGGAAAATAACAATGTCTATAGACGCCGTCGGGGGGTTGGCGTAAGAAAATAACAATTGGGAGCAAAAAAAATGCATTTTGGAACTATTATAGGGCTTTGACCAATTTCAAGGTTGACCTTAGAGCTACACCCTAGTGCATGTTGGTGTCTCTCAGACCCTTACTTACTGAGATTTAGGCCAAAGAACAAGTGGGGGTGTACTTTGAAAATTCGATTATTATTAGAAATATTATCATGTCTCCCTTTCCTTAAATTTCTTCCTGCCTCAAAATAAAGTTAAGGAGTTAAAATTAGGCACTTTGCCATTGGTTGACGTTCAACCAATGAGAAGCGCCTAAAAAATAGGACCGCGGACTTGCCTTGACAAAACTTAAAAAAGGGCTCCCCCCTTTTGGGGGGACTGAACTGCTAAGTATATATCAATTGAACATCGATCTATCTATAGTCTTTTGTGAAATAATAAGAAACTTTTCTTCCGATTTAAAACGAATACGCAATAAATGCTTTATTGGTTTCTCTTTGATGGGAATGTATTAGAAATACTATCATGTCTCCCTTTCCTCAAATTTCTTCCTGCCCCAAAATAAAGTTAAGGGGTTAAAATTAGGCACTTTGCCATTGGTTGAAGTTCAACCAATGAGAAGCGCCTAAAAAATGGGATAGCGGACTTCAAAATCCCTTTCCCTCTCTTAGCATTCGACAGCCTTGTGGACATTTTGTTTTAAATTCCTATTTGGGGACTGAACTGCTAACTTTCATTTCTGATTTTACATTTACTCCAAACTACACAGCAAAATGTTAGGACGAGGCGAAGGAGGAAAAGTTGAGGGAAAGAGCAAGACCCGATCATCCCGTGCCGGATTTCAATTCCCCATCGGTCGTATCCACCGTTTTCTGCCAAGAGGGTCGGTGCCGGTGCCCCCGTCTACATGGCCACCGTCATGGAATATCTGGCCGCTGAGATTCTCGAATTGGCAGGAAATACTGCCAGAGACAACAAGAGATCCAGAATCATCCTCCGTCACTTGCACCTGGACCTCCGTAATGACGAACTATTGAACATTGAGTTAGCCACGACACCAGTGAGTCTTTTCTCCTCGCGAAACCCCACCTTTTTCGCAACCCAAACCCAACATTACCCCCTATATGTTTTATCTATCCTTTTCTTTTCTTATGTATTAAAGATTGGATTATCTCGAACCAAAAAACCTGTTGCTTTGTTGTTTTTTCTCTCACACTTTGAGTCAGCATGATCCCGCTTCGCGTTAAACATTCCCCTTGCGAAGATGGGCTGGTTCTATCTTCCAAACTGTACACTACCTTTGCACAAAGACTTTTTTATATTATATCTAGAATTATCTAGATATACAAGTCATTTATCTAGAAGGATATCTAGATATCATCCTTTATCAGCTCGCGTTTGGGATATTGGCTTTTCTATGTATTTTGGAACTAGTTTCTTTCTTTCTCTCATGGACATCTCTTTCTTTTAGTTTTAAATTTCTTTTTTTCTTTCTTTCTTTCACTCATTGTTTTCTTTCATTTTGTTTTAAATTTCTTTTTTTTTCTTTCTTTCTTTCTCTCATTGGTTTCTTTCGTTTGTTTGAAATTTCGTTTTTTCTTTCACTCATTGTTTTCTTTCATTTTGTTTTAAATCTCTTTCTTTCTTTCTGTCTTTCTCTCATTGGTTTCTTTCGTTTGTTTTAAATTTCTTTTTTTCTGTCTTTCTTTCGTTGCTTTCTTTCTTTTGTTTTAAATTACTTTTTTCTTTCTTTCGTTCTCGCGTTATCTTCTTTCTTTTTGTTTTAAATTTCTTTTTTCCTTTCTTTCTTTCTTTCTTTCCTTCTCTCATTGGTTTCCCTTTCTTCGTGTTATAAATTTCTTTTTTTCTTTCTTTCTTTCTCTCCTTGGATTCTCTTTCATTTTGTTTTACATTTCTTTTGTTTCTTTCTTTCTGTCATTGTCTTCTTTCTTTTCGTTTAAAAATGGGAATTGTTTCGTTTTCATTTCTATTACTGTTTCAGTTCTTTTTAATGTTTCTTTCAGTTTCATTTCAAAAAATATTTGTCTTCCTTCATGTATTTATCAACTTTTCTTTTGTGTTTAAGTCCGCATTTGCTCTCTGCCTTTCCAGAGAAATTGAAAAGAATGATTTTTTTATCTTCCACTAGTACCGGTTGGTGTCGTGGAGGAGGTGGTGATGACAGTCAATGGCTGGGTGGGTAGCCTCTGCGACAGACAGGACATGGGAGTGTTTCAATGCCACACCCTTGTTCCAACGCCTGCGAAGTAGTCTGCTTACCTTTTCGTTTTAGTCCATCTGTTTCACTTTCCCTGGTTTTGCTTGTGCAGTTTTCTATATTTACTTCCGGCTTGCGTTAATTTCTAAGCGTTAAGAGAAAACAATGAGAAAATCTCTGAGTGAAAAATCTGCTTGCTTCTTTCTTGTTCCATGGAAAATGCTCACAGGATAAAAGCCCACGCGAAAATTCCCCACAGAATTAAAAGTCTACAGTCATAAATGCGCACAGGAAAAAAGCCCCCACGAAAAAATCCCACATGGAAAAAAGCCAACACGAAAAAAGTCCAAAGGAAAAAAGCCCCCACGAAAAGAATCCCACATGGAAAAAAGCCAACACGGGGAAAAGTCCAAAGGAAAAAAGCCCTCACGAAAAGAACCCCACATGGAAAAAAGCCAACACGGGGAAAAGTCCAAAGGGAAAAAAGCCCCCACGAAAAGAATCCCACATGGAAAAAAGCCAACACGAAAAAAGTCCAAAGGGAAAAAAGCCCCCACGAAAAGAACCCCACATGGAAAAAAGCCAACACGGGGAAAAGTCCAAAGGGAAAAAAGCCCACATGGTAAAAAGCCCCCACGAAAAAAAAGCCCACAAGCATTTTTTCTGTCAATCCTTGTTTCTCTGTCAATTTTTCTTATCTATTACAATCTATAAATCTATATATGTCATTTATGGGTTTGGTTCATAATCCCGATTTACACTAGTCCGAACGTCGTAAGACAGAAGACCGAATGCACAGATGGCGAATGGTTCAAAATCGTGGAAACATCTCCCTAAAATCAAAGATAGACAACTTGTGATAGCGAATGGTGCTTTCTTTCATACTGTATTACATTATTTTAAAAACACCGATTTAAAAAGATCTCTGAACATACTACCCATTCCCTTGTTTTTTGTTTATTTTCTAAAATATGTTCGATGAAGGTTGTAGATTTAGTATTTATGATAATGAATTTATTATATAAAAAGTTTCGTTAAATTCACATGAAGATTATCAAAGAATTGAATCGATTTTAAAGAAATATTTTTAAAATCCTATTTTTCTATAATGAATTCATTATTTTTATTTAAAAATTTCTTTGGTTTTATTTGTTACGATTCATGACAAAAAATAATCGATTTATTATTTACAATAATGAATTTACGATAAAAGCGACCAACCACACACAACAGATTGACATGGCCCAACTGACAAGACCTTACCAACCACACTGACCAACCCTGCCGATTGGATCAAACTGATTGTTACAACTGTGTTGACACAACTATGTTACAACTGACCTGATTGAGCCAAATGATTTTCAATAGATACATATGAACAGTCTATCCAAAATGGTAATAAATACAGTCATGAATATTTGTATATCAATGTTATCTGCGGTTAAAAATGTGTCAACATAACTCACTGACGACAAAAGCATAAAATATGGGCAGAAGATTTACAAACGTATGCAATGGTTGTACAATACATGAATAAATAGTAATTTATGTTAAATAATGATTGTCAATGAATAACACTAACAGAGGCAACATATCGTACCATTGTATTATCCACCAAGAAGTGCTGTGTGCTAAAGTGCTTCCGTTTTGCACAACATAATGGATGTAGTTATTAAAATAATAAACTCTATTAGATCAGCGCATTTGCAACAGCGTCTTTTCAAGGCCTTATTAGATAATACTGAAAATAAACAATCTGACATTATCTTACATAGAGAAGTACGATGGCTCAGTAAAGGGAAAGTTCTGAGAAGATTTGTAAGCTTAATTGAAGAGATAAAAGATTATCCAATCCAGAAATCAAACTTTGATCAACTATGCAACTCTGTAGGCCAAAGAACAGGTGGGGTGTACTTTGAAAATTCGATTATATCTAGAATTATCTAGATATACATGCCATTTATCAAGACAGATATCTAGATACAATGGAAACACATTTTCCTATTGACCACAAAAAGAGCCAAATGGGACCTTGACTAATCTCATGACTGACCTTAGTGCTATATGTTTGCGCATTTTGGTGTCTCTCGGAACCTTACCTACTGAGCTCTAGGCCAAAGAACAGGTAGGGGGAGTATTTAGAAAATGCTATTATATCTAGAATTATCTAGATTTCCATGCCATTTATCTAGAAAGATATCTAGATATCATTGTTTATCAGCTCGCGTTTGGGACATTGGCTTTTTATGTATTTTGGAACTATTATGTCTCACGGTAGACCTTAGAGCTACCTTCTATCTCATTTTGGTGTCTCTCGGACATTTACTTACTGAGAGTTAGGCCAAAGAACGGGTGGGGTGTATTTTGAAAATTCCATTGAAAATACTATTATATCTAGAATTATCTAGATGTCCATGCCATTTATCTAGAAAATTATCTAGACACAGTTTTCTCCCAACCACAAAATAAAACAAAAAGCTTCGCTTCTTGGATTCTTTTCCCTGTAATATAAAAACAACATGAATATTTTTACATGAATATTTTTAAAGATTATATTTTTTAAAGAATGTATTGTCTATAACTTTGAAAAGAGTCTTTAATTTACCAACTTTTGTTTGGACAATTTAAAATTGTGTCTACAACGAAGATGGGAAGAAGTGTTTAAATCGTCCGAACAAAAGTTGGTATTATCAAAGAATGTTGTTTTATATAATACATTCATTTTATCGTAAACATATATATATATATGTCGGGATATGTTATCAATTTGTATCTGTTGAGACTAAAGGGCTACAGCCGAAAACGCTAGGTATTCAGCACAAAATCTATAGATTGTGGAATTAGTTCTTGATCGAGATATATACAAATATTGTAGAAAAATATGTATTGGTTCATTACAACCTGTACAGTTGGTTTCACGAGAATTCGATGTTCAGATGAACAATTATTGTTGTTTAGTTAATTTCTTATATAGTTACATTATTAATGGTGAAATTTGTTCATGTCCGTAATTGGTTGTCCAATCGGTGCTTGTGTTCCTATGGTAGGCGTTTTGATGCGGTTATCTGTTTTCTATATAATATTCCCTTCCTGAATTAGATCTACAATCCATAAACTGTGGTCTATAAAGTATACTTTTAAACTTCCTTGTAAAATGCTGAAATACCTATTAATTAATCTTTTTTGTATTTCTGAATTCCTCATGTCTGAAAACCATGATTTAGCCTTTTAAAGTAATCAGATATGTCAATTGGGAGACGATATATGAAATTCTCTTTGTTTGGGTGTGTGTTGGCGGTCATTTTGTTTTATGCAAATGAGGTAGTTCATCCAAACCTTTTTCTTGGGAACATCTTTTTTCTGAAAGAGGACATCCTAAGGAACATGTTGGTACCCTATTCATAGGATCCTGGTGGCGATTCCGGGTAGGCCCTGCTGGCCGCCGGCCTATAAGGATAATTTGTCCCAAATATTTGTTTGTTTACCTCTGCCAACGAAGTTAGAGAGGTATATGTATTACCCCTAGTCTGTCTGTCTTTCCGTCAGCCTGTCTTTCCACACGATATCTCCGAAGGTTCTCAATTAATTTCAATGGAATATTGTGGGAGGGTGGGACGGGAGCTAAGAAAGAATTGGCTACATTTTGGGACAGATGCATGTATTTCTTTCCGATTGAGAGATACCTTTCATTTTTTAAAAATACATGCCTGTCCACACGATTGTCCAAAAGTTCTGAATGAATCTTTTATGAAATTTCGTGGAAGAGTGGGCCATGGACTACGTAAGAAGTGTTCAAATTTTGGAGCGTATTCAGGAATTTGATTTTGGTTAGAAACGAACAGTGAATCAAAATGCTAAATTTAAATTTCGAGTGAAGTAACTCAATATTTGTACATAACGCGAGAATTGCGTTCTCTCCCTTGGTTTTAATATTTTATTTTCATTCAGTTTTTAGTTATTGTCCGGCGTTGCTAGATGTATGCGCTTTCTGAATGCTTTATAGTTTGGTATATCGACAGGTTTCAACTATTTGATAGTTAAAATGTACGTAACCACCCTTTACATCAGGAGTGTCAAACTCTTACTATGGCGGTCTATATACAATTTGAGCACTCAGTATACATGTCAGATAACATAACTATGAGCAATTCGCGATCATTTATTAGGTGAGTAATATAAAAATAAGACATGTGGATTTATTTTTACTCTCTTGCTCGTGTGAAGCTCTTAGAAAAACAAGCAAATACAATCAAGAGTTTATTTACCTTAATTAATTAGTCTTACATCCTTTACTACTGCTCCTTGATATTTGTCACTTCTAAGTATGAACTAATGCATCAAAGTGTGGCACCAAAGACTGAGCTGTAGCCACTTTTAGTATTGGATTGAAATGAATATCAGTAAGCTGTGACCGAAGTCGAGACTTATTCAAGTTCATCACAGAAAATCATTGTTCACAGGCATATGTGCTTTCGAACACGTATGAAGTTCACTCTCTTTATAGCAACATCCATGACATATTATCTATCTTTAATATTTTACTGCACAACACTTTCCTATGTATAATGCACTTGTGATGACTCATTTTCATTTAGCTAGAATTAATACGCATCTACGGAACTAATTAATCAGATAAATGAAAATACCAAACTATAAATAAGCCCTTTATCTTCCGCTGACTTCACTTCCTTTTAGCTCTTTCCATTCCCATAAATAGGGCAACTTCCCGTCGCTCGATGCTCACTTTTCGGTTGACACCGGTTACACGGTTGTCACCGGTTTGGTGAAGCCCGTATGCGCTCTAGTATACGTATTCCTTTATTCCTAAGTACCTTTAATCTTGTAGTTCATTGATGACCTTCTTAGCCCAACCGCTGGCACCGGTCCTGGTCATTTTTTGACCAGTATATATCTCCTTTTTGCACCGTGGTTAACGTACATCTCTTGTCTTGTCAACAACATTTACCGGTTATCGTATACTTTCCGGCGTCTCAAATTGTGTCTGCCTTTCACACGCCCCGCTAATCTTGCAAATACCCTGATTCACCAGAAATTTTAAATAACAGAGCCATGGTTCATGAATTACCAAACTTATTAAAACAAGCGTTAACAGTCGCTGCATCGTCAGGTAAAAAACATGGCAATTAAACTCGATACGCGTCGCGTTTCCTCCATTTCCATTCTCACTTTTTAGTATATAATTATATAATGATATAATCAGCAAGTTATGCTACATCACTTACATCCGTACTTTCATAAATTGCAACACAAATACTGTAAACGGCTTTGTTTTTCGGTTGGCTATTGAGATTCTCTGATAATTCATCAATTCTTTCTGCAAATCTATTTCTTGAGAAGCTTATGTTTGCAAATGCTTGACGGTTTTGTGAGCGAATATCTTCTTCTTCAGCATACATTTCTTTATAAAGTTCTTTTCTTAAAATGGTTTCGATGACACAGCTATTTCATGGGAAATCCTATAACTTTCCTTAACTGCAAAATCACTGATTCGATGAACACATTTAAATACTGACTACTGGTTTTTAAATGACTGCTCCAACTCCTTAGATTTGTCTTCACGTAACTTTCCACTACGTATATTTATCATACTTCGAATCATGAGTATTTGTATAATGCCTCGAGTGTTATATTCGTTTGACACAGTTGCATGTTGCATACAAATCAAACATGTTGGTTTTCCATTCATTTTACAAAAAGTACAAGATTTTTCACTTTTCCTGTATCAGACGACGCACTTCATTAACTGTTCTTCTCTTCGAAAACATGATGAAGGAATTAAAAGTAAACTTATTTAACTTATTTAACTTCGATATACGCAACACCTCAACTGCTTCGAGAGACAACACAAAACTAGTAGTATTGTATTCGAATGACTGGAGGCAAGCAGGGGCGGATACAGCCTGTTGAGCTGACCGTCTTCCAAATTTCTTTTTTGGGGGTTGGGGGGCTTTTAGGTGAGTCTCCGCCCCGAAGGTTTTGAATATTATGTATCCAAGATTGGCTAAAGTTTCGTTTCAGCATATCAGCTTCTGAAATTAAGTGTTTTTAAAAATTTTCGCGGTTTATAATAAAGTTATGTCAGAAAATTTGAAATATCAAGACGCTAAAAGTCATATTGTTTGTATCCTCATTTTTTTATCCTTAAAGAATGAATCTTAAATAGACGGAAAAGATTTCCCCTCACTACTTTCATTTTACGAGAAGTTTAAAACTATTTACGCGAAAATTGAAACTAGTAATTATCCCTTTTTTTTCCTTTTATCGTGATACATTATAATTCCTGGAATTAATGACATCATTGGAATTTCCTAGCATTTTGTTATAAATTACCTCATCACCTCCCCGCCTTAGTAATTCGACCTTGCCTCCATGCGCCCCCCCCCCAAATGATTAGTTTGAAATGGGTTACTGATAATATGGGAGAAAAAAGATAAATTTTAATATATTTTGTTCATCATATTATGCAAACATTTGTTAAGAGACTTCCAAGAATAATTAGAGAAATTCTTACTTTTTTCCTGCGGGCTCGTTCCTCCCTCTTGAAATTATTCACCCCTCCCTTAGAGGGGAGCATGCCCCCCCTGGTAAAGAACCGCCGTTTTATCACTTGCAACTTATTACATACCTATCAAGTTTCAAGTTAAGAATGAGTAAGAAGACCGGGGTCTGAAACTTTAAAAATTGTATATCCAAGATTGGCTAAAATTGAATTTCAGGGTATATCATCTACTGAAATTAAGATAAATTCTAAGGATCTTGAAGGGTGTCATGTATTGAGACGAAACGATTTAAAACTCGGAAGACGCCCAGAATAAAGTATAAAAAACAATTTTCGGAAAAATGTGAGGGTCAGAGTTGTTACGTCTAATACCAGAGTCAGCCTTTCAATAGATTTGTTAACAAATAAAACTATCTTTTGATTAGTGACTTACTCCACTGAGTATTTTATTTTAAGGAAACACGCCTTTTTATTTCTCTCTTCATCGGATCGCTTTGGACTGTCAGTCCCCTTCACCATAGTCCTTATGTGACTTCCTGCGATTTCTGGCTTTTTGCCGTTGAAAGGATGAAATTTCAGACCGTGGAAGAAATAAGGAGAATGTAACGAGATAGCTGATGGTGATCCCAGTAGAGGACTTTGCAAACTCTGTTGAGAAGTGGAACGGACGTTGGGATAAATGTCTCAAGTGTGTATGTGTGTGTGTGTGTGTTAGGCATTTTTTCCGTTATATTAAATGGCTGGATACCATCCGGATAGACCTCGTATCTGAAAGTAATACAAAACGCTAATGTTGTTTGGTTCTGAAGCCTTATCTTCATTACGTTAGCCGGGTATATA
>VCCN01004182.1:4625470-4635836 GCA_006491835.1 Architeuthis dux | reverse complement strand
TCATCCAGCAAAAACAAGAAAAACCTTTTTTAAAAACCCAATATTTTTAACATTTTGAATACGTTTTTTAAAATAGGATGTCGGATATTTTTCAAAAGTTGTGTGCGCATTGCTAAAAATGTATATAATTATATATTTAAATATTACATTATGAATTAGATGTAATTAAAGATTTATTCAAATGTTGAGGTGAAGCTAATTTTAGTATCTCTCTCTCTATATATATAATACGTTTCTGTATTTAGATATGTTATGATTTACCAATAAAAATAACCAACTGATATTTTAAAGACATCCAAATGAAAATAAAGCAAGGAAAAAGCCGAAAAAGCTAAACTGAGATTATGAAGCGAACTTGGTTGAAAAAAAGCCAAATTCATGAAATAAAGATGAATATCATTCATTGCGAGCCTTTCTAAAAAGTTTGTCTTCTGGCAAAACCTACTGAGTGAAACGTAAAGAAATTTGCCACGTTTTGCTTTCTCGCCGTCCATATTAACTTGATTATACAACGAAGCCATTCGTCAACTGTCAGGCTGATGACGTCAGAGAAAAGATAATTTTCTAATCTATTTGCTCCTCTGAAGTAATTAAAACGCCTTACGATAGAGTCAAAGTGACATATTTACCACTTTATCACCAAAGTCTAGACTCATTGAGACTGGTGCCGATCAGGTTCTTTCAGATTATACGTTCAGTGGCCTTAACGTTGTTCATTAAGTTCCTCTTGGGAAGGTTTATTACATCATGGACAATGGCATTTTTCTCAACCATTTCTAGTCTAAATTCAAAGAAAAAACTTTCTACTAACCAATCACAGTTGCCCAGTGGTAGAGTACTCGCATCCGGCTCGGTAGACCGTGGTTCAACCCACCGCCGAGTCATACCAAATACCAGGTGCCGTAAGCAGAACGAAGATTCGACAGGCCTGGTAAGCCGGAAGTTGGTCTTACTAACAACTGCCCGTGTGTATCTAACCCCGCGACACCCTCGATGAGAGTATAAGCGGATAACGATAATACATACATACATCAGTTTACTACGAATATCTGGCAACCCAGACTTTATCGGAATTTAATGAAACAATCAAACGTGAAGAGAAATAGGTCTGCCTAGTCACTCAATAGAAACCGTCATGTTACCAACATCTTTTAGCAGCTTGCCGTGTTGGGGGTGATTAATTAAAAAAAAGGGGGGGGGGGGGGTGATCAATGAATAAGTTACTTTCCTCACCTTTTGCTAGATCACTAAAAAGTCCGAATTTTCAAAAAAACAAGCGGGCACAAACTAGGGATCAATTTAGCATAAACTTACATTGTAAATTGAAGTAATTAAAAACTAAAAAAACTATTTAGAGAGAGAATTAAAAAAAACACACAAAAAACGTTTTTCCTAGACATAATGAGGAGTAAATGTTGAAAATTTCAGCCCTCTAGCTTCATTGGTGCAGCCTGTAAACGTGATACATACATAGCCAGCCAGACAGCTGGACCGACTTGAAAACTGAAGAGACCTATTTTGACAGTTTTGGTGACAGTTTTGGTTGACGATTTCTAATAAAGAAACAGAAGATGAGATTGGGGAGAGAATGAATTAGATTAAGGAAAATCAGTATTCTGACTTCCTTTGTGTTTTCCACTTTCCTCGCAATCGTTTTTTGACATATTGACTTTTTTTGATTTTCCTCAATCTCATTCTGTCCTCAATCTCATCTTCTGTTTCTTTATTTCTCTTCATGTTTGATTTTTTGCTTTAGGTTCGTAAACTCCATTATACTCAACTCATTCAAAATATCAAAGGGAGATAACCAGTTACGCTGACTAATGCGGCTGCTGCAGCTGCTGCTGCTAATGTATTCCGGACATTTGCATCTAATCTAGGGTTATGATTATGATTAGGGTTATGATTAGGGTCGAAATAGGATTATAATCAGGGTTAGGATTAAGGTTAGAAATAGAGTTAGTATTAGGGTTAGAGTTAGGGTTGGGGTGCAATTAACAACAAAAAAGATAAAATATTTTCTTTATATTATAACACAAAAATCAATATACATTTGAAACTAATAACAAAATGTTTTCCTTAGTATTTCTATTGACGAACTCATGTAAATAAGAAGTAAACAGTGTCGTAGTTGTTCCGAATTGTCTACGCTTTAAGCGCATCCCTTTCATCGTGCACGGCGTCTCTATTGGTTATCTCCCTTTGAAAAATTGAACGGGTTGAGTATAATAGAGTTTACGAACCTAAACCAAATATTTACCGAAAATGGATGCAATAAAAATGGACTGCATTAGAAGATTGATTTGAAGAAAATAAAGAAACAAATAAATAAAAGGGATTTTAAAAGAAGGAAAAAATAACGATAGCAAATCAAAGAAGGATAAAAGAAACAGGCCTGATTAGTCATTCAATAGAAACCGCCACTTGACGAACGTCTCTTAGCAGCATGCCGTGTTGGAGGTGATCAATGAATAACTTACCTCTCTCACCATTTGTTGAGCAGTGATCACTAAAAATAAATCCGAATTTTCCAAAAAACTAGCGTGAATGCTGCCGGACACAAACTAAGGGATCAATTCAGCATAAACCTATATTGCAAATTGAACCCCCACTAAAAACCTTAGTGACATTTCATGTGTTTTTCTACACACAATAAGGAGTAAATGTTAAAATTTTCAGCCCTTTAGCGTCTTGTACGCGTGATACATACATATGAATCAATGCAATGAAGGAATGAAGAAGCATACATAGGAGTGAATAAAGAGAAAGAAACCAACGTCTTTTGCCACATTGGAAAAAGTGGTGATCAATGGATAAGTTATCACTAAAAAAGTATGAATCCCCCCCCCAAAAAAAAAAACAAAACAAAAAAAAACAAGCGTGCATACTGCCAGACACAAACTAATGGCCAATTTAGCATAAACTTACATTGCAAATTGAACCTCCACTAAAAACCTATTTAGGGGGAACGAAACGTTATTTTCTACACCTAATAAGGATAACTGTTTTAATTTTCAGTCCTCTAGCCCCATTGGTGCAGCCTGTACGCGTGATACTTACATACATAGATAGCCAGCCAGACCGACTTCAAAACTGAAGAAACCTATGTTGACAGTTTTAGTGACAGTTTTGTTTGACGGATTCTAATAGGGAACGGTGGATCATGGGAAAATAATGATGGAATAGGGCAATGGAAAAGAGAAAGTATGTGAGTGGAAGTAAAATGGAAAGCGGAAACACGTGACAAGTTTGAACTGTGCAGTTCTCCTATCGTGTCCACATGTCTGCGCTCATATCTTAACTTCCGTTGTTCGAAAGTCGCCTCGGTCGGACAATGTGCTACTCAGGCGTGCAACTGACCGTGCCTCACAGATAAGTCAACCAAACCGATAAATCCGAATTTGCCGCTATTCTTTTGAACATGAGCAACCAGCATCTATGTTGGTCAACTAGGTATTTGATCTGTTATGCTGCATGATCGATCCACTCCTCGAGTCCACATATCCAATAATTAGATGACTTGCATACATAAAATTATTGATGCTATCTTTTTTTTTTGCTCCTCTTTGACATTTCATCCTCTTCTCCACTTTTAGTGATTCTCGTCTACTATCCTTCTCCTACGACATTTTGTCTCTGTCTATTCACTCCCCAGAGACGTAGCTCCGGGGTGGGGGGAGGCAAAGGGCTATTTGTCGAAGGGGGCCCCAAAAGCTTTATAAATAGTAGTTCACCTACTGCATTTACTGACATTATAGAAATACAAGGATATGTTTGTAAATACATGAATTGCATAAATAATAATTCTGTCTTTGGAGTTGTTTTTCATCAATTAAATCATAGTGCATGTCTATTTATTGCAAACTTATCTTTTTCATATGCCGAAGTGGGTCCTCAAGTGGGTCCTTTTTCCTTTGTTCACGTTTTTCATTCGGTTTCTTCCTTCCTACAATCTCTTGTTTTTTTAAAATTTTAAAACTCACCCGGGTCTGTATGGGGGAGTGGTTAATTTGCATATCCAATGAGAAAGGCCCACATTGCTTTTCAATTTTCGGGAATGGAAAATTCTGATAATCTAATTTTGAATTGAAGAACCGATTCCCATGGCAAGCCTCCCCGGGGTCAAGGTTCTGAGACAACAATAGAACGGCCTTTATTTTACAGGCGTTCTGGGCCCCAACTGTGCGCTACAACTCAGAGATGTTATGACTAGAGGCTGACCTACGTAGCAATTTTCGATTCTACTTATTGTGTGAATAAAAAATAAATTCCATTTAGCTTAACACAATTTAGCTAGATTTCCGTAAATTATCTTTTCAACCGACCGCAATTCGTAATTTCACATGATTGTAAAATCGGCACCACTGAAATTCAATGAAAGGAGAGAGTATAAACAGTAGTCTTTCCCCTGTTCCAATTTCATAATTGGCATACTTCGATTGTTGGTCTCCAGTAAAACCTATGTCATGTGCAACAAATATGCTGCGGACAAAGACAACGATCGAAAACGCAACTAAAGAAAGTAGACCACTAGAGCTACCTGGAACAACGAATATCTATGAAACCCCCAAAAGAAGAAGAAATCAAACGAAGAATAAGCCAAGGTTGGCAAGCTTCGGCAGAGCAAGCTCAACCTTCAAGTACAAGACAATGCCATTAGTATTAAAAAGAAAAGTCTACAACCGATGCGTCCTTCCGATCGTCACCTATGGCGCTGAAACATGGAACCTAACCAAGAGATTGGCTCTCAAACTAAGATCCATGCAACGTGCATAAGAAAGGATCATGCTTAACATCATATGAAGAGATCACTATACAGTACATTATGTATATCAGAAAGAACCCCAGGTGTCAAACGGCAATAGGCAGGCCATGTAGCAAGAATGACAGACAACCGCTGGACATCACAACTTAGATCCCCAGAGATCATATGCGAAATTGTGGCCAGAAAAAATAAGATGGCGTGATGATTTAGATACGTTCAGCAAGTATTGGATCCCCGACGCCCACGACTGAGAGGTCTGTCGAATCTTGGGAATGGTCTATGTCCAATGAGGGACTTACAAAGATGATGATGAATTAACATGTTTCTGTTGTATTATATTGCTACATTTTCCGTTTCCGATCATAACAGAAGTCAATGATGTACCGTAAAGCAAACCACTCACAAATTCATTGCATGGCACCTTTAGATTCATTTCGTTCTCTTTTGGTCAACTTCTCTTTCTAATGCTATATTATATGGAAACCCACGATTTAATTTTACACCACTGCCAATATTCAGAATACTCATCTTGTGAACTGGTCGTTGTGCTGTCTTCTTCGCGCATTCACCGCTGTATATGACCCATGTTTATTAGTAGAAACCTATCACATTCGTCTTTATATCGGTTGAGAGAAACATTTGACAGTCGTCTATCGCCGTTGAATCTGCAGCTCGATTTCTTAGGTATTGACTCGTGATTGGGCTTTGAATTGCTCTTGGTTTTCGCTTTATGTCACGGTGTGATCTGCACAGGGTATTGTGTAAATAATTGCTCCCAAATATAAACAGGGGCGTAGCTGGAGAGTTGAGTGGGTCGGAGGGCTTCGCTTTTTGAGGGCCCCTTCAATATTTAGTGAGATTTGTTATTATAAGTAAGTGAATTAATATTTATAAAAGCTTTTGGGGGCCACTCTCCATTCGGGGTCCCTCCTTAGCTACGCCCCTGATTACAAATAATACAAATTACGCTAAATTAGCTACTTAATAATGAAATAAGAATTGTTATTCCATGTATAACTGAATTACCATTGCAAGCAACTCTGAGTGGCCAACGAATGCACAAAATGAGAATACTTTATCTCTTTGCAGCTATATATGTATATATCTATCCAGCTAGCTAGCAATGCTTTTTGAAAATTTATATATCGACCTACAAAGTAGGAAACGCTTCCTGTACGCTTTGCAAAACATACTCAATATCTCAAATGTCAATAACAACATTACTACCCACGTAGACTTAAGAAAACACTCATTCTTTGCTTGTTATGAAGCAATATATGCTATAATCTAATCTCATGTGTGGGTATTAACACCTATGAACTATTAATCTTGTAAATCCATCATATTTGCATACGAGAATGAACACTTTGGTGTAAATAATTACAGGTAGGCATGAACATACACATATTGAACGTTATATAGGTTTTGCAACTATATTTTGTATGACACAAATCCTCTTTGAGATCTGAAGCAAGTATTGTATTATATTAAAGGAGACACATTAATCACTGTCGATTACTTATGGCATATAATCTGTCTTGGCCAAACAACTGTGAATATGACAAGCTTCTGTATCATTATTTTCAAGATCTTGGCATGAAAAAGATCTATTTTGTTCCAGCTTACAACATCATATGAATAAAAAATATATTATTTAGATGGCTATGTTCACCTGTATAACCTTTGTACCAAATTTGCTTACAATGTTTGATTTCTAAATGCTTGATGTACAGAATACATGGTACTACAGTAAATACATCTGCACTGTATATAGGAATATATTCAACACCTATATATACATATGCACACACACACACACACACACACACACACACACACACACACACACATATATATATATATATATATATATATATATATATATGCGTGTATGTGTGTGTGACCGACAAACAAAATATAATCATTGTTTTTAGTGGTACTCAGAATTCTTGGAAATTGGCGTTAAATTATTAAAAGAAAACCGCAAAACAAACAACATAAAAATAACTAGAAAGACTAAAAATAATAAAATCAGTCGAAGAAAAATATGTTTTTTTTTCCTGAGAAAACTGGAAGCCGCTCATGGAAGTCGAAATAATCATTAATAATAATTCGATGTCCGGTTGGGGTTTTATTACATTATTGAGACTCTTTTCAAAAAGACATGGCGGGCATTTTCTCGTAGAAAGATGTAATTTTGTTGTTAGGTGCCAGACGAAAATAATGGGGTAGCCCGGCATGTCCTGGGAAAAAATCCTGATGCAGATCTCTCAGAAATTGATTGGAAGTGTTTGCTTCACTTTCCTCTTTGCAATACCAAATTATACACCCTGATAAAGATACACATCTATACATGAATACCAATACATACACACACAAATAACACGCACATATGTATACCAGAGAATCATACATATATTCAAATGCACATGAACTTCATATACGAAAATATCTGAAAAGAATATCTATGTAATACGTTATTCAATATGTATTGTTTTGTTGTAAGTATTGTAATAAATATATTTATACAGACATATTTGGCACTCTTTTTCATTGTGTTTGTAGCACATCAATTATTTGATGACAGTCATGTCACTTTTAAAGGGAAAATAGACTAATTTTTTGTTGAACTATTTAGATTAACATGTGAATTATGAAGAATACTACGCATATTGGAAGACTAATTTGACTCGCCTTCCAAGATCATTTGTAGACTTAACGAAGCAGAGTTTATCGTAAAATCATATTTATTTGGAGGACTGTGAAACACCAGTAAAACCGAAATGTGAAAAAGTCTGGCTGCTGCAGGGTCAAACTCCATTCCTACTTCTATTCCAACTGAAGATGATTACTGCACTCTGCACTTACTGTTCATTATTTTTCATATAATAAATGAAAAATTATAAATATATTTTTTCTATATTTATTTATTAGAATGAAATAAGCCCATGTGTATCTGTATAATACATTTTCGTTAATATCTAAGACTTGTCAATTTAGCCCAGTCAGTAAGACACTAGGTCGTGAGTTCAAATCACGGTAGAGGAATGGGGATTTTACATATCGGTTTATGAGCATTATTCTTGGTAAAGCTAAAAAAAAACCCTCAAAAACAGAAAATGATTCCAGGTAAAAAAACAACTTACAAAACAGTGTGATGAGAATCAGTTCTCTTATGATATCACGACATTCTCTTAGGATGTCATGAAAAATAGGTCAGAAATATAAATATTGCAAATCTCTCTCTCTCTGGCCTCCCCTGTTTCTTTTTTGAATGCTGAATTTACGTCTGAAAACGCGGAAAATGTTATCCAAGACAGAAACGTTTCCTTTAGACACATGATATAGGCTTACTCTTTAATACATAGGAAGTATTTGTCAAGCGCACACCATGGCGTTAGGTTTAGCACGTTCGTTTCAGCGAACAAATCCGTTAGTGTCTCGAGTTCAATCCACACGTGTGCTTTACTATTGTGGACTAGGGAGTATATGCCATAACCTAGTTGTTGACGTACAGGTTTCGCTAACCATTGATAGTAAGTTCATTATCTCCGGTTGTCCCATACAAACTTCATGCTTCAGATTTAATGAAGTCAAACAAATATCTTCATGAATGCTTATCCACTATACCTTTTCACGAGCAAGTTAAAAATTAGAGCAAGCAAATTCAAAAATACAGTAAGCAAATAAAAACCACGGCATGCAAATTAAAGACTACGACAAGAAATTATAAAATAGAGCGAACAAATTAAAAATAAAGTGGGCAAATTGAATAATACAGTGAGCAAATTAAATAATACAACGAGCAAATTAAATAATACAGTGAGCAAATTAAATAATACAGCGAGCAAATTAAATAATACAGTGAGCAACTTAAATAATACAGCGAGCAAATTAAATAATACAGTGAGCAAATTAAATAATACAACGAGCAAATTAAATAATACAGCGAGCAAATTAAAAACAACGACAAGAAATCGATGAACATAAATAATCAAATAATTACACTTACTTCTTCAATCGCTGCAAATGATAATTTTTTTAGTTAAATTAGTTGAAACTTGTCTCTTAATAAAATCCATGGGTCTTTTTCGTTAGTCCTCACCAAAGGCTAACGCCCATAATTTTAAGATACGCCCCTTCAAAAAATTAAATTGAATTTTTTTTTCTCGCTGAAAAAGACCCAGAATGCCGGAAGTCCCCACCACAAAAATGAAAACCCCATTCCCAACTCTAACCGCTAAGCCGTACATAGTTTTAGTTGGGTTCTGATCAGTCAAGTTGTAAGATTTGTGCAGCATTACCCGAAGAAGAGGCTAACGCTCTCAAACGTTTGAAATAAGAAGAAAACAGCAATGTAACGCAAAGTATTGCAGGGATTTTTCGTTACTCCCCACCAAACCAACATTTTCATTACAAACGGCAATTGATATGTTGTTTGTTTCGTTTGTTTTCAAGTAAATAGTAGGCACTTCTTACGGAACGTTTCCTTCAGTTTACTGTTTAATTTACTCCAAACAAACTGAAGTTTGAGAATAAATTATTTTGAAAAGTAGCTTTTTTCAATTTTCAATTTCTGCAGATAAATTAAAAACGATGACAACATTCAAATAAACATCATGGTTACGACAGACACCTTTAGTACTTAGAAAAAGTAACAATTAAGATTCGGTTTTTGTGTCTGTTAATTCTTTAATGACAGGCATCTTAAAACTTGAATAGCAAATAAATAATTGTATGTGCTACATGACGGTAAATACTAGTTAAAATTACTACAATGGGTGTTGGTTAAACGTCGGTTTAGTTTACATCGCAGTTTTCGTAGAAAAATCTTTTTATTCAATGTTTATGTAATATTATATGAATACTAAAAATGAAATTGAACCCCTATCGAAATAAATGCAAAATAAAACAAAAAATAACAATAATTGCTTAGTTTTAGTCATGTAAACAAAAACTATAACGATATAGCCGTTGTAGTCTTCCGTACTCCGTAAACATTCTAAACGTTACTTTTGTATAATCTTAGAAGTGCACTTTTTAGCTTAAAATATCACGGAACTCTTAGGAAATTATAGTCTAACACCATCTAGAGTGAAATATCTACAGCCTACAACCGTTTTTTGCCGGGGTAAAACGCAATTCTCATGGAGAAACGACGTGACAGAGAAATTAAGTAAATCTCCATTATATATAAGATGCGCACTCATTTCTGTTTCTTGTGAAATAAATTGTCATATTATAACTACTGAATTGACTGCAACACTTTTTTGTAATTGATCCTAAATGCCAGTCGCTTCTATATCAGATGTCTATTATAAGAAATGTACCACTTTTCTATCTAATGAGGTTTGATTTGAATTTCCGTTGTGTTAATTCTAACTGACAACTGTCATTGCTGTAATGATAGCTTTGATTTTCGACGATATTTTTTTCTTTTAGTTTTTTAGTGTCTTTTCTCGGTCTGCACGAGTTTCTATTGAGTTAAAAACTCATTTGCTTGAATATTTGAATATTTCTTCGATTTTTCATGTCAGATTCCTCAAAATATATTACCTATATAACTTTTTATTCAATATATACATATTTGAACACCCCCCC
>VCCN01004182.1:4608944-4620115 GCA_006491835.1 Architeuthis dux | reverse complement strand
TATATATTTATATATTACACATTCATACATAAACATTGTATAAAATTACATCAAATTAATCATAAAAAATATAGGTCTGGTTAGTCACTCAATAGAAACCGTCACATGACTAACGTCGTTTGGCAGAATGCTGTGTTGGGGGCGATCAATTAAAAAATTGGAAAATGTGGTAACCAATGAATAAATTACTTCTCTCGCCTTTTGTTGGCCAGTGATCACTAATAAAAAGTCTGAATAAAAAAAAAAACACGCGTGAACGCTTCCGGACATAAACAAAAGGACCAATTTAGCATTCACTCACATTGTAAATTGAACCCCGACTAAAAACCGATTTGGGAGAGGGGGTTCAAAGAACAAAAAGTCGTTTTCTCTGGACATAATAAGGAGTAAATGTTTAAATCTTCACCCCGCTAGCTCCATGTGTGCGGTGTGTACGCGCGATACATACGTATATAGATAGCCAGCCAACCAGCCATACTGACTTGAACACTGAAGAAACCTATGTTCATAGTTATGGTGACAGTTTTGGTTGACGGTTTCTACAAAGCAATATTATCAACTTCCTTTTCTAGTGACAGAAGTAAAATTTTGGCAAACAGTTCCTATTCGATAAAGTATAATGTCTCTTAATCATGTTATTATAGGCGAACGCAAAGAATGAGTAAGGTACGGTAGCACTATTCTATGATAGAGTTAGCAAATGATGTTTTAAAGACAATATCTCTTCTTTATATGATTAAAATGTTACGTATACGATACTGACATGATTAAATACCAAACATAAGAAGCAAATACCGATCACCGTTGCCCAGTGGTAGAGTGGTTCAATACCCCGCTGAGTCATACCAAAGACTTTAGAATTAGTACTCAATGACTCTCCGCCAAGCACACACCACAAGGACTAGGATTGAGGAACCTCTCCCCGAGGCTCAAGGATTACGGACAAATTACGTTGGATACACCGGTTCTCGTAAGATCATGGGTTAAGAAACATCGAGTTGGTCAGTTTGTGGAAAACTAGGTGCTGTAAGCAATTGCCCGTGTGTATCCTAGCCCTGCAACATCCACAATGAGGCTATAAACGGAGAACGATGATACATAGGGGAAACCGGGGCACAGAGAATCACGGGGCACGGTGAATCACGGGGCACAGTGAATCATTATGATTTTTACAAATGCAAATGCACAACAGACCGGCTACTAATTTGTTGTACGGTGTACAAGCTAAGGGGCCTAATCTTAAGCCAAAAGTAATATTCAGAGGTAATCTTACTTTCATTATAGAGCCTCAACTATTCAGAGTATTCTATCTGTGCTATATGAGGCGAAATTAAGATTATGTTAGAATTATTTCTTGTCCAAAATGCAATCATCGTGCTTACCCGTTAGAGAGATGCAAGATAACCTTCTAAACGGTATGGGGTTCGGGGCACAGTAAATTCGTACACTGTGGATCACTGTTGGGACTGAGCCACTTCAATTCTTTTAATTAAAATTGATCCTATCAATTCATTTCATGTAGTTTACTAGGAACCTAAAAGAGCATTTTACTTTTGTATATATATTTTCTTTGCTTAAATTGCTTTTCAGACTGTGTGAATTTGATTTTGGGTTAAATGTTTCCTTTAGTGTGCCTTTTGCCCCAAAATGTTGAGAGATTTTTATGATCACTTTTTGTAGCTTAGTCTACAATTCAACAATACTTTAATAAAATGTGTAGTTGGTTTCACTCTGGGACTTCTTTGAACCATTCAATCTTATCTTCACTGTGCTCTAGGGCTGGAGCACAGTGGAACAGAAATAATTAAAAAATAAGTGCCTGCCAGCTGCTAACTTAGAGAGATAATACTTTCTTATCGTCATATAACCTATTTCACAGCCAACAGAGTTGATCTTTCTTTTTTTACCCAAATATATTAATAAAATTAGCTTCTGCCTACAATTAATTGTTTCTGATCCATTGTGCCCCTGTTTCCCCTACATACATAAGAAACAGAGACTGTTCGAAATAATAATGACACAAAGCATAACATTCATCTCTATAATCTATATGTATGCTGTTGACAGTATCTTCACTTATGTATACTTTTGACAGCTTTTTGATAGGATATCGGATATCTGATAGTTCGATGATGCGCAATTCTACTTATGAAATTACATACAAAAGCAACAGATTAGCTCCTATGCTGAGGTTTCGGAAAACAACTAATACACGTCACTACAAATATTCCTGTGTTTTGTCAGCATAACTCATCATTATCGAAACCTAAATGCAAGACTTATCTTAAATTAAAAAAAACATCGTTGTTTGATGAGCGTTTTCACAATTGAATGTAAGATATCGTTAGCACTCTTTGAAAAAGAAACAAAATAATGTTCTCTTGAAGGAATCTTTCTAAAGTTGCGTTCATATTCAAATTGTATAAGACCACTAACTAACGTCATCAGATGCGTTGCAATTTCACGGCACCAAAAAGAATGTGTGCAACATGGTGAGGCATATTTTTAGGTATGTATCTACCAAGGACATCATAGCTAAACCATACATTGACGAAATCGGGGGAGGGAAGAGGACCACTTGTTACGAAATGTTCCGTCTTTGACATAATACCTATGACTTTGCGTGGGTGACAGTCTCATAACATCTGCAAAAGGTTTGCAGATCTCATAATGTTGACATGGACTGTGGAGAGATAACTGGTTTCATTTGTGGACACGAAAAGACCAAGTCCATGATGATGATGATGATGATGATGATGATGGTGGTGGTGGTGATGGTGATGATGATGGTGATGATGATGGTGGTGATGGTGATGGTGATGATGATGGTGATGATGATGATGCAGGTAACTATAGCTTTTCAAATAAAAAAGGTAGAATTGGAAAATAAACTTCTTTGCAGGAATTACTAAAGAAAATGTCCATACATAGTAGTAGTAGTAGTAGGAGTAGTCTTCTTCTTCTTCTTCTTCTTCTTCTTCTTCTTCTTCTTCTTCTTCTTCTTCTTCTTCGCTCATACCGAACCCGGTTGGAGGACACCCGAAGGCTCCTCTTTCACTAGTATCCTTTCGGATAGGGCTGGGCGAGACTCCTATCCCTGGTTAGACTTACGACGCCTGGTATTCCATGACGGTCACCCATCTAGATAATGACCAGGCTTGACGTTGCCTAACTTCGATGATCTTACGAGAACCGATGTGTCCAACGCAACTTGACCGTAGTAGACAACTATCTATATTAATTTCTAATCCCTTTCCTTTTCTCTCCAAGTTCCCATTCTTTGTTTTTTTCTAATGGATTTCCGAGTTGAAATTATTATCCTCCCCAGTGAATCCTAGGTGGTCACATTTCAAGGGAGCGACATTTACGCATATCAGATCACACCATTAGAAGCACACACCCGTAAAAACCTTCGTTGTTAGTGGGATCAAGTGCAATACACCGTAAATGTGTGACATCATTCCACTATTGTTACAATATTCCTTTGGACAGGACTTTTAAATAAAACATAAAACAATTGACCAGGCTTACATTTGACGTCTCGTTGTAAGTCTGTGTTTTATTTCTTGAAACAGTAAAGACAAATATTATGTAGAATGCTCGGTGCAACATTATGATACACTTCAATTATAAGCAAATTATAAGCAAATTATACACTTCAATTATAAGCAAAAGAGGGCAAAATGTCAAAATTAATTGTACTTTGCGACATTGTCTATTGACATCCATCCATAGTAAATAATCACATAACTCATTACAGTCGTCCGTCTCTTGCACCGTGTTGTAGGGGCATCCATGTTTTCTTGGGCGAGATAGCCTGACGGAGACCACCCCTCCTCAATCCTACTCCTTATGCTGACTGCTTAGCAGATAGGCGTACTATTTAAAAAGAAATTTGGTATGACTCGGATCATGGATTGAACACACGACCTACCGAACTGTATGCGAGCACTCTGCAACTGCGCCACGGTGACCGGTTTCTACCGACGTATTTGCTATCAAACTAACACCTACTTAATAATAGCAGATATTTTAATATCATTCGTATTTAATATAGGTTTATGATGTAAAGTAAGTTTGTGAATTGTTGCCGCAAGGCGTCTGCTTTAAGAAAAGGAAAAGACTTAAATGATACAATATAGTATTAACATATATCTAATTCCCTTTCACTCCCCCAAAGACCTACTGGTCGAGTAACAATAAATGAAGGCCAGTGTACGTTTAATTGTGTAATAATATGTTCTCTAGGTGACTTTAGTAAGGGGAATGAAACCTTTTTATTAGAAAAGATTTGTAAAGATCGAAACACAATGTAATCTGAAGGTGCAGTATTTAGTGAATACGGCGGTTGAATGAAAACTTCCTAGCCAAACTGTAACAGTGTTTGCCTGGTCACCCAAGAGACATGACATGCGGTCAGGGTTGCCAGCTTTCCAAAAATCGGACAAAGTTGGTCCGCCCGGTTCCAAAACAGTCCAATGTGGTCAGAAAAAAAATTGATGGCTAAAAATAGCTAATAGTGGTTAAGAATTGATAGATTAGTATCAGAATAATTAAAATAAATAGATAATAGTGGCTAAAGATAGCTGGATTATTATCACAATAATGAAAATAAATAGCTAAAAGTGGCTAGAGCTGATATCCGACATCTAAAAATAACAAAAAATATCTCAATTTAGATATAAAATATTGAAGTTGGCAACGCTGAGTGGGTCCTTAAATCGGAAAATTTTGGATGTCCCGTCTTAAGAGTTTGAAGCGGACATTACAGGGCGATAAGCGGACACGATGTCCAGAATCGGACATGTCTGGCAACCCTTCATGCGGTCCAATTAGGGACACTTTTCGTCGATTGTGGCCTTCATTTGGTTGCATTCAACACAGCGGGTTTAAGGTTACTTTGCAAAGCTACCATCACTCATGATACAAAGAAATCAAGAGAATAATAAAGATTGGGTTTCTTGCCACCGAGGAGTGGTTAGCAAGAAGGTTTCGAAGAACATTATTACAGTTGTGAGTTCGATCCTCACTTAATGCCTCACACTTATGCTTTTATGTTAGACTAAGTACGTAGGTACTTCAATAAGTTCGTAGCCTAATGATAAAAAGTCTTTATTTTACACAACAAATATTTATTTTTCAACGTAATCTCCTTTCCTGATGTAAAAGCATTTATTTTACACAACAACTATCTATTTTCCCACACAGTCCGCTTCCTTGTCAATAGAGTTGTCTATTAATCAAATAGACCAAGCATCATACAGTAACAATGTCAGATCAAAATACAGCTAATAACTGTATTAGGCTATGGATGATCCATCTCCGTAAAACCTCCGTTATAGGCTACCAAAATACAAAAAACGAAAGAAAGTACAAATGAGAAACAAAAAAGAAAAGAATAAGCAAAAGAAATACAAAAGAAAAGCCCCCCCCTCAAAAAAACCCTCCTAACAAAACAACAAACAAACAAACACTGGCGCAAATATTAAATCGACAAGCCAGACACTTTCACAAACAACCTTCGGAAAAATGAGACCTAGAATTTCTAGAAATTTACATACGCAAAAATATTAATACACCCCAGCAGAAGAATCACTAAATATCACAGACAACCTAAATAAGGAATCAGAAGGAGACGACAAGAACGAAATATGTAACATAGACCTATCGGAAGGAAAATAATACAAGAACTCCAGGTGAAGAATAAAGAAAACCCTCACAAACAAAAATAAACAACAAAACATTTGGAATCAAGAACTGGAAAAGTGATATCTGAAATGGAGAACAAGCAACGCTAATATACTAAAACTAACAACTTAACTACCGATCACCGTAGCCCAGTGGTAGAGTAGGCCGTGGTTCAATCCATCGAGTCATACCAAAGATTCTAAAAATGGGCCTCTCCACTCAGCAATCAGTGCAAGGAGTAAGATTGAGGAACTTACGGTCACATCACGTTGGATACACCTGTTTTCGAAGATCACCGAAAGTAAGCAACGTCAAGCCTGGTCATATGGGTGACCATTGCGGAATACCAGGTGCCGTAAACAGAACGAAGCTTCGACAGGCCTGGCGAGACGGAAGTGGGTCTTACTCATAATTGCCTGCGTGAACCTGACACCCTCAATTGGAGTACGATTACATACAACAACATGATTCAAGGCAAATGCGTACAAAAAAGATAATAGGTCATAAAATATCTCGAAACAGCGCAACAAGAGATAAAAAGACTACAAACGCGGAATTAGTAAGGAGCACAACAAAGAAAGAAACAATTAGAAAAGAAAAGTCTCCACGGAGAATGTAAAAAGCAGATTGAAGCGTTAGCAGACGAACAATCATGGACATGGTTACGAAGATGACACTTCAAAAGAGAAACCGAATCCCATCGTTGTAACCAAGAATAAATGCAACAGGGAAAACTACATCAAAGAGATAACAGACAAAACCCAGAAAAACAATAAATGCTGGCTCTGGGGAGAAAAATAAGAAATTGTAAACCACATAATAAGTGAATTCACCAAACTAGCTCAAAAGGAATAGGAAAAAGGCACAGCAGGGCATGAAGAGTCACACATGGGTATCTGTGCAAACTTGAATTCGACCATGCCATCAGCACAAACAAGTAACTGTCGAAGGGAATAAAAAGAATAAGATATTATGGGACCATTAGATGCAAGCCAACCACCTCATTCAAGTGAGAAGATCGGATTTGATAGTAGACAACAAGCAAAAGAGGACCTGCCAGATTGCGGATGTGGCTGAACCGGCGGACCACGGCGAACAAATGAAAGAAAGCGAAAACTACCTGGACCTTGCCCGGAACCTACATGTGGAACGTGAAGGTTAGGATTGTGCCTCTAATAGTTGAAACACTGCCAAAAATACTAGAGCAAGATTAGAGGAATGGGTTATTCAAGGAAGAGTTCAGACCGTTCAGATCACTGCATTGAGCGGGTATGCGAGGATATTCAGAAAGGTGATGAAGATTATGAGTTATCTTTTAATCGTAATTAATTTATAGAAATAGTAACTAATTGCTGCCCTATGAAATTCCGTTTAGTTCAGAGGGGACGAACCTAAGAAAACGAAGTAGAATTAGAAATCTGACCAGTAAGAGTAAGTAAAACCAGCTAACGATAAGGATTTGATTGAGGCAGGTGATCATTGAAAAAAGGGCCAGTAGCGAAAAGATCTTTGAAGGAGTTGGACTCTCGTAATTTTTTCCATTTTTGGAGGCTACTCAATTGGAAAGGAATTTTTCCAGGAAAATTCAAAAGAATGTTTGGATATTTCTGTGGGAAAAGAAAAGTGAGTCTTTTTAAAGGGTATTTTTCTTTATATATAAATAAAATCTTGATTTTGAAAAGATATTTCATGTCTGGATTTAAAAAGGAAAGGACTTTGAGTAAAAAACGAAAAGGCTCAAAAGCTTTCACCACAACTTGTTGTTTTCTCTAAACTTTGTATTATAATTATATATAAAAAAGAAGAGAAACTTATCTTCTTTATTTAGATTTACACCCTGATTTACACTTGAAGGTATTATGAGAATGGCAGCATCCGTATATGAGTTCACATCAAACAAGACTACAATCAATCACTTGCTGGATATGGATGATCTAAAATTATACTGGAAGAACAAGAACAATCTTGAATCATTAATTCATACTGCCATAATGTACAGCTCTGACATAGGAATGGAATTTTGCTTCAAAAAGTGTGCTCCAGTTGTCATGAAAGAGGAAATATTTTTGAGTCTGATGGTATTCAGTTGCCAGATAACACAATATTAAGGTGCTTATAAGCAGAGGAAATGTACAAGTATATAGATGTTCTACAGTCATGGTATGAAGATATCAGAAATGAAAGAAAGAGTAAGCAAATAGTATAAGCGAAGAGTGGGGAAAGTATTAGAGTCAACATTAAAACGATTAATACTTGGGCTGTTCCAGCAGTCAGATACTCTGCTCCCTTCCTAGACTGGGGGAAACTTGAGATGCAAGGATTGGATAGACGAACTAGGAAGCTAATGGCAATGCACAAAACACCCCATCCAAATAGTAATGTGGACAGGTTGTATATTTCACGAAAAGAGGATGGTAGAGGGTTTCTCAGTGTTGAAGACACGATAGAGACAACAACAATGGGTTAGGGAGGTACATACAGAAGAGCGGGGAGCGACTGTCTAGGAGACCAGGTGTGGAAGCTAAAGAAACAGTAAAAGAATATAAAAACCAAATAGCAAAGGAACGCAAAGAAAACAGGAAAGCGAAAATCCTGCATGGACAGTTCATTCGGCAAACGGAGGACATTGCTGGATAGGAAAGATGAAAAAAGTGACATTAAGCGGGAGACGGAAACTCTCATTCTAACAGCTCAAGAGCAAGCCACCATCGAAGCCAAGGTCGACAAAACATGGGAGGATAGTAAATGGAGAATGTGCGACGAGTGCAGCAAAATGGTTCAAAAAGATTATAAACGTCGACATGATTGGGTGGGGAGAAGGATTCATTGGGAAATATGCTGGACATTTTAGATACACGAAAGTAAGAAATGGTGCCAGACCATGAGCCAGAAAGTGTTGTTGAAATTGATACTTGAAAAATACTGTGGGACTTTAATATTCAGATCGGTCATCTGATTGAAGCTAGGAGGCCAGATCTTATAATTATTAACAAGAAGGAAAATAATAGTATCATTTTGCCATCCCATATGATAGCCGAATAGAATTTAAGCAAAAGGAAAAGATTGAAAAATACCAGGACTTAAGGAAACAGCTCCAAAAACTATGGAAGATGAAAGGAAAGATAGTCCTCATAGTCACCGGGGCGCTGGGAACACTACCGAAAGATACCAAAAGGAGATTGAACGAACTAGGAATTGAGATCAGAATTTCACCAAAAATACACCATTAACAAATTTGGTACCAAACGAAACGCATTTTTATGTAGAATAACAGAATAAAATCCTAAGACACGACACTTTGGGGGAAAATAGAGGATTTCAAAACTGCATTATTCCGAGGGCCATCAGGGGCTACCCAGCATCAGCCACAGGACTCTATGAGTAGGGTACCAAAATGTTCCTTATGATGTCCTCTTTCAGAAAAAAGATGTTCCCAAGAAAAAAGTTGGGATGATCTACCTCATTTACATAAAACAAAATCGTGTCGTGATGTTAATATCTGTACGACCCCACATTGTTGCTGTTTTCTCCTTTGTTTTCGACCGCTCACTTCTTGGGTAAAATACCAACTGTGTCTAGAAGTAATGCCTCTTCCATATACGGATATTAGAACACGCCCATACGAGAAGAGATACCAAAAATGTATTTCCTTATAAGGAGGGCGTTTAACCCTACATGATATGCACACGACACATAACTGTTAGCTTTTCCTTCTGTTCCCTTCTAGTATAGTATATATTTATTTGAACCCTACAAAATAATCTCTCCTTTGTCTAAAATTAGTTGTTTGCTCGCTAATAATAACCCTCTATCTGTATTATTTTACAATCGCACCACATTTTCTGTGGTTACTTTTTGGACCCGGATCATGTTTTTCGCATATGAGTGTTAGACAATTCAAAAGCAAAAAATAATGTGGGGTCTGAGTTTGCAATCTCCCCAAGAATGATGATCTGATTTCCATGTATCTATCTATCTCTATATATTTACAACATGTATATTCATGACACTAAACAAAATAATTCCTGAAAAGCTTTTTTCGTCTGACAAAGTGGAATGAATGTAATGAAAAGAATATCGTTTAGGAGATTTGAAATCACGTTACGACATCTTAAATCTGAAATCATGGCGTCTTGTTGTTCTAAAACGTGCCCGAAAGTCAGTTAAATAGTTTTAGCAGACATTTTCTTTTCTGTCTGCACAGTACCGGCTTTTGGGTTTTAATGCATATCGACTCCAAAACACCAAGGTGGAAAGGAGATCTTGCCACACTGATAATTTTGAAGCAATCTTCGTTATATGCTTCTGCACATTTTGGGTTGATCAGTAGGTGTTGGCCTATGGCAGAGTTGTTTTTTTGGCGAATGTTGGATGTTAATCTAAAATCGTTAAAAGAGAACAGCCGCCTCGCACCTATAAAGCTAAAACAGTTTCACAGCATGACTCTGCCACAAGCTAACACCTACTGGACAACCTAGAATGTGCAGGTATCTCAAATATAAACTTTGCGGCCGATCCATATAGTTATTTGTAACTCAGAAACTCAGAAACTGCCCGGCCGATCTGGGCCAAACTTGTCAGTTATACCAAATATCATGTATGTAGCTTAAACACAAACTTTGGGGCCTATCCATACAGTTATCTCTCCTTTATCGTAGCTAACTTTCCTAAAAGTCATACCTCAGAAACTACGCTCAGAATTGTTCGTGATACCGAACATCATGCAGGGATCTCAAATATAAATTTGTGGTAGATCCATACAGTTATCTCTCTTGCATCGTAGCTATCTGTCCTAAAATCATAACTCAGAAACTACTCAACCGATCTGGACCTATTTTTGCAGGGATACAGGATATCATGCAGGGTCGATCCACATAGTTATCTCTCCTGCATCGTAGCATTTTTTCCACACGGGTTTTCGATGAATTTCAAGGAGATATCATGGAAGGGTGGATTATGGGCTAAGGAGGAAGCGATTTAATTTCAGGGGCCGATCCATATATAGTTACCTGCATTGTATCCAGACGTATTTAATTAAAGTACTCCTAGAAAAACAGTTTTTTTAAATCTCTTATTGGGGCCAAAGATCCCATTCAGGCCTTTCGCAGGAACTAGCTGAAAGACACCAGTTAGTAGTAACTAAAGTTAGTAAAAATAATGAGTTGGAAAACAACCAAGATAAAGAACAGGAGGTATACCTAGACAAACTTCATTTATTTTACAGAATGATTTGCATAACTCGTTTGTTTGTCCAGTACGATAAACTTTTCCCAAATTGTTCTCTATTTCTGTAGATGTCCATTATAGATCAGTAACTTTAAGACTTTTCATTCTGTTTTCCTCTTTTATGTTTCTCCATGGTATCAAGTCCAAAAATAAAGAAACCAGTTTCAGTTACTGCAAAAATGTTTAAAAATAATCCTTCTCATTTTTCTAACTCAAAAAGTTGCCTATACTATTTTCATACATTAAATACACACACG
>VCCN01004182.1:4589673-4600057 GCA_006491835.1 Architeuthis dux | reverse complement strand
GCTATCAACAACCTTAAGTTGTGATTATCAGCATATACAGAGTGCTGTACAATTCAGCGGTAATGAGACCGACAGTGGCTCTTAAAGTCTGCAAGAGATTTGCAGATCCTGTTGCACACACCGCAAACAAATAGCTGCTGGTTTGTTCACGGTCGGCTCTGCACGTTTGTATCTTGCGGTTTATGTGTATTCATGTGTCTGGTGAGCCCAGAACGGCTTGAGCAGGTTCGGCCACAGATCTCACATTTGAGCTCATAAGTCTGTCTTGGGCCTATTAGAGTGACTACAAAGATGGCTTGTGAGTCCTGCTTTGGATAAGCATATTCTCTCATATATAAATCACATTTCAGCTGAGGAACTGCAGGATCCACCGTTTGCCCTTTTCTTAGCAGCACGCTTGATTCTAGCCCAGCTGTCTGCGTCTTGAAATGATCTAATACCATTGTATACACAAGTTATCCACTTGCTCCTATCACCCGCTGGGTCACCTATCTTACACACAGTAAGGGAATCTTTTACACAACCTTTGAATCGCTTCTTAGGCGTATGCTGTGGCCTCTTTCCAGATAACAATTCTCCGTATATTATTGGCTTTGGAATTCGATCACCTGCAAGACGAATGACATGTCCTGTCCATCTGAGCCTGTACCGATGAACATGTGCTTCAACACTTACTGTGTTTACTTTTCCCAGAATTCCGGTGCCTGGAGTGTGTAATGATCAGTGAACACCAAGTATCGTTCTCAGGAAGCGTTGATGGAAGCGTTCCAAGATCTTCAGATGCCTACGATACACAACCCTTGTCTCAGAAGAATACAAAAGGCAAGTTAGGAAACAGTCATTATACACACTCATCCTGGCTCTCTTCTTAATCCCCCTCTGTGACCAGACACGATCTTTCAGAGCAGCAAAAGCATCGGTGGCCTTACTGATGCGGATAGCTACCTCATCATCCAGAGCACAGTGGCGATTAAGCGTTCTACCCAAGTACGTGAACTTGTCAACAACAACAAGTTTGTAATTGTCGACATATATAGACAGTTCGGTATACGGAGTACCTGGAGCTCGTTGGTGCATTTCCACTGTTTTATCAAGGCTAATGGAAAGACTAAAAACTTTACATGCATACATGACCAACCAGCCGGACCAACTTAAAAACTGAAGAAACCTATGTTGAGAGTTGACGTTTACTACTACTACTACTACTACTACTACTACTACTACTACTACTACTACTACTACTACGCATCATTTTAGATAATAAGCAGTTGTATCCTTTGATCGTTATTCATTTGAACTAACTTTAAAAGTGTTCTTTTTTATTCTTTTACAATTACATAATACATCAACACACAAGCTGGAAATAATCATTGATATATACGAAGTAGCCACTAAGACAACTTAAACTTTGAAGATACTTTATGCAATTTTGAGAAGAGTCATTATCATTCCAAGAGTTGTCCTGACTATTGAGGTCTTTCATTCTGTTGCTCTTTCTGTCATCCAAACATTTCAGCCGAGCCATTTTAAGGTCATCAGCTTGTGTACAATCTGTATGAAAAAAATATACGGTGAAACCAGCCAGCAGCTGGAAGTAAGACCTGGGGAATATAGGAAAGCTATATCGAAAGGAGACATTGAAAAAAGACGGGCATAACAGACCATATATGGAGGGAGAAGAGATCGCGCTACCTTCTCTGGTAAAAGTTCAAATACTAGATAGGGAGCTTTGCTGAAAGGTGAATAAATGTATATGCACTAGTCTATATAACAGGCCTTGCCGGATTGAATTCATCGGATTAGTATTAGTAAATTGAGAAGAAAAAATGCATCCATGTTTATCATTGATAGAAAAAATAAAAAGATTGTCAAATCAATGAAAGATGCTGTGATTAACTCTTGAATTGATATACAATATTAAATCAAGGGGGATAACTCCTGACCAAAGTTACTTCTCTTGCACTTTTAGGAGAATTTAAATTTAAAAAAAGATTTTTCAATTCACAAAAGGGTTCCAGCTTTTATAAAATGTATTCTTTGAAGAGTTCAACCGTGTTTAGGAGCGGTTTCAAGCGGTTCATGAATTTAACCGTTTTTAACGCTGGCTATACTTTGAGTCAATTTGAAACAGATTGCCAAAAGGCTGAATTTCCCCACGTGGGTCTTACCAGGTGACCTGGAAACAACAAAATAGTCATTTGCAGAAAAGAGCGCCAGTTTATTAATATACACCACTAACATCATCATCATTATCACTACTACGCACTCCTTTCTGGGCTTTAAAAGCGTGCTTGGGATGAGCCCTTACAAAGACCTCGAAACAAGTGTTCCCTTTACAGCCCCGTGAAATATTTTTGGGGTTACAATTGGTCATTTGGAAACTTGATCGTTGTCGAGGAAGGCATTATATCAGGTGTTAATGGGCGCATCCGCCCGAGAAGACTTGAGGTTTAACGAAGAAGGAATATCGCTGTTTCTGGCCTTCAGCGCCTGGGTTGAAATGCATCCCCAATAATGACGAGGCATCACTCACCTGGCTGGAGATTCAGGATGGATCAGCAAAAAGATTTCTCAGCAGGTCTAAAAGTCAGGGCGCGCTCGCTGTAGTGATTTGGAGGAAACCCCGGTATACGCCTTCTTTCAGTACAAAATTGTGGCATGGTAGCACATGATTTGCGGTCCGGTACCGGCCCGCGGCCTGGTGGTTGGGTACCAATGTTCCCTCGAGTTTCAGTAGCCAGTGTGCTCAAGAATCTTACGTTGTGCAATTTATTTCCTCTGACAAAAGTAAATGCGCACTTGAGTTTGATATAGTGAATTAATATTTTTCAATAAAAAGCTATATACATAATTTTAAATCTTTTGTGTGCACATTGATTTCTTTTGTGCGCTGGTTGCAAAATATGAGGGAACTATGTTGAGGACAATTTTGTCCGACCATTTTGTGGAAGCTTATTGAAGAGTCGATGATCTTCATAGTCTCTTGACAGTTACTCTTCTTTGGATGCCGCTTTCGTGCGCAGCGTATGCACCGTAAGCTGACAGGAGGAGACACCAACTGTTTCTGTGCTTATTAGCCGGTGCGGGAGTCGTGATTTGAATGTCACGTCGGAAAAGATTTATGAAGGCAACATCTCTTCTGCTAGCAGCTGATTTTTCCAGAAACAAAAGAAAAAAGATCATCTTAGGATGAATCGGGTAAAAAGTGGGTGGATAACGCGCGCTTGTGCAGTGTCAGAATTAAGGCTGGAACACATTGCTATCGCCTCACGTGACCTCATATGGATTCACGTGAGCGTTAGTAGTGTGCAGGTCAGTTCAACGCCTATTTGAATTGCCAAGAAACACATGCTGTAACGGCTGTCATGTGATATCACGAGTCCTTGCTGGTTTGCTCATGTGACTTCGCGTCTCACAGTTTCTGTTTCTGCACTCATTCGCGGGTTGCGTGAGGTTGTATCTTCTCTAATACAGACATGGAAGAACTTTGTTTTTGTATCTTTTCCTTTATAAGATCATGTTGAAAATTAAATTTTTCCTGGTTCATTCTGAAATACATATGGCATCGACTTGGATGTTCTTCTAGTTCTTTAACTAAGTGAATGAAATTCACCCTTTTCTTTTCTTTTTATGTTTATCTCGTGTATCCACTCTCTTCTGTGTCACGTAACCTCGGCCCATTTAAAAAGAAACTGTTAGCCCCATTTTTTCGTTTGACGCATTTACCCCTTCCCGCTCCTCCAATGGATGACAGACAGAGATGTTCTCTTGCAATATGGTAATCTGTTCCAAGTCTCCACTTTTTGCCATATTATTGTAAAATGAAGCAGGATATATATTAACAATTTATAATTATTTTTCTTTTCATTTGTTTTTTTTATACAATGAATGCAAGAAGTATCCGATACATGTCAAACAGTTATTTTAAAATCCTTATATATATAGAAAATTGACAGAACTTTGAACAAAAATTAAGAAATAAAAATTTAAAAAAATCATAAAACAAGATTAAACATTGAAAGATTATGTCCAAAAATTAGAAATCCTTTGTCCAAGATTTGTCAATTTTGAAGATGTATAAGTATGCTAAAATAACTTTTCTCTCTCTCTCTCTCTCTCTCTCTCTCTCACACACACACACACACACACACACACACATATATATATATATATTTATACATACATAATAGAGTTTTTTTCCAAATAGCTACGTCTTTTATTGAGAAACTGTGGTACTATTATGGTACAGCACGAGCTGTATTCTGTATGAATGAGGTATTGAGGTAAGTGGTATACTATTGCTTGATTAGGTCAATGAATGCGACTAGCTAAGTTATCGTCAGGTATCATGATGACCAGCACTTCCGCACTACCTGCACTGATTGTACCACATTTTCTTCAATTTTGTATATACTTAAGAAATATTGATTTTCATTACAGAAACATGAGATCCCCATTTCTTTCCATACGGATTGGACACCCGAAGAAGAAAGCTATAGAATTAATCGACTGAAGCTCTGTGGTAACAACTAGGGCAAAAACAAAACAAAAAACTCGTCTTCTTAGTCACTCACTAGAAAGCGTCGTGTTACCAACATCATTTGGAAGCATGCCGTGTTGGGGGTGATCAATCAATAAGTTACTTCTTTCACCTTTTGTTAGATCACTAAAATGTCCGAATTTTCAGAATAAAACAAGCTGGCGCATGATTTGACTCAATTTAGCATTTACTTACATTGTAAACGCACCAATGGAGCTAGAGGGATGACATTTTTCAACATTTTCTCCTTATTATGTCTAGGAAATCTTTCTTTAAAGCCCTATAGGGTTTTTTCCTAGACATAATAAGGAGAAAATGTTGAAAAATGTCATCCCTCTAGCTTCATTGGTGCGGCCTGTACGCGTGATACATACATAGCCAGCCAGCCATCGCGGAAATAAATAAATAAATATAAAAGGAAGTTACTAACGATCTAATTCAGTGTTAAATCACTAATAAAACATGCAAAATTAAAAATCTCAAATTTGTGAGAGATACGGCAATAACTGCCCGCATAAAAGCCCATGGGTGCATTTGTAACATCACAAAAACAAATTCAATTTATATGGCGCATTTTAGGACAAGTAACATTCCGAAAAGCGCTCCGGTTAAAGTGCACAGCATGACTTTGTAAGGACGTTATTCTAAATGAAGCTGAATGTAAGACAACATCCTCAAGGACCGAACCCTCGAGGACAAAACTCCCTCACTTTAAGTGCTAAGTAGAACATAACACTTGGTTAAATTAAAACATAGCAAACATTCCAGTAATTGGTGACAGTATGTCATTTTCTACTTGTCCTCATATTCTAATAATACATCTTTAAAGCTTAATATTATTTAGGGACCCCAAAATAAAAGAATAATGACAAACAGTATTATTTTAAAAGAAAACCTAGCCTCATGTTCTAATCATATATTTTATGGCTTAGCATTTTTGGAAGCACCAAAAAATTAAAATTAAAGAATAATACCACTACATTTCCATGTTATTTATTAGGGAAAATGTGTTCACCTAATCCGACATTTTTAATTTCGAAAAAGAATAATACCATCACAATGAATTTCCGTAAGGTCAGAAAACAACTGTTATAACAAAAATATAATTCGATATTAGGAAATGCTGTTCAAACAATTTTCGTCCCAAATGTTCACTTACAAACAAAACTTATCTTCTATTTGTATTTTTTCAACACACTTTTTCATTTACTGAATATGAAGTCAATTCCAACATTTGTTCAGGCAATCGAAGAAGAAGAGGTTCGATTGTCCGAACAGAAGTTGGAATGTTAATGGCTCTTCTCAAACCTATACACACTATGAGGTAAAGTTGATATTAAAAGAATGAACAAAGGTTTTTACGTATATTAAAGCATAATACACGTAAAAACCTTTGTTGAAGTCTTTTCTCCAACTTGACCTCATATAAACATTTTGGATGAAACTCGTTTGAACGGCATTTGCAAATATTGAATTATATATATATATATTTTATTTATGGAAAAATATTTATAATAATTCAACGAATTACAATCCTGATCAATTATCACATTTATTTTCTGACTTTACGAAAATTCATTTTAGTGGTATCTTTGGTTGTTAAACTTTAAAAAGGTGTGATAGAATATGAGACCAGGTTAACACTTTTCCTTGAGTAAGAATAATAAGGAAGTGTGGTGGTATTATTCTGTCATTTTTGGATGCCTCCACAAATGTTAAGCTTTAAAAATGTGTGATTACAATATGTGGCTAGGTAAGAAAGAAAAAAAAAGAGATTTTCATTCTTTGGCTATTAAAGGATGCCTGCCTGGCTCGTTTTATTGAATTCTATGAGAGTGTCATACTATTCCTTGAAAGAGAGAATGACGTTGATCAACAGTTAAAAACAATAAAACATGATGCATATTCGAAAGAGCCAATATAACACTTATCAATTGCAAAAATGTTATCTCCTTGTTTATTGAAAAAACCTTTCCGTCATAACCTTTTAAAGAGGAAATTTCATCAATAGTTCATTTTAATATTCTTATACAGATCAAAATTGACAGAAATTGGGCTAAAGAATAAAAAATACGAAAATCAAAAACATATTGAAACAAGATGAACATCGAAAATTTATATACACAAATTTAAAATCTTTGGTCCAAATTCAGTCAATTCTGAAGGTGTACAAGTATGTTAAAATAAACTTTTTGAAATGTATTGGATACATTTTGCACACTCTGTATAAGAGTTTTTGTGTGTATGCATATACATGCATATACACGCATATACATCGATTTATATTGCAGTGGCTATGTTTACACACAGATGCATTTTCATACAAACAGGAGTGTGCGTATCTAATATGTATTTGATTTTTCCTGATGCGTTCTTTTGAATATATGGACAAGTACAGATTTTGAAGTTTGTCTAAGTATACCTATGTGTGTAAACGTATGACGTGTGTATAGCATAGTAAGCACCTATGCTTCTGTGTCTTACATTGTGTCTGCATTTGTGGCCGAGTGTCTTGTGTGTCGGCGAAGAACAGAACGGTATTAAAGTAACAAAAACCGATGAAGAAGATAAACTCAGGAAAATAGAACAAAAAGGAAATGACTCAGGAGAAAACAGGTCTGGTTAGCCACTCAATAGAAACCGTCACTGGACCAGCATCTTTTGGTGGCATGCCGTGTTGCGGATGATCAATTAAAACAAAATTGGAAAAAGAGGCGATCAATGAGTAAATTACTTCTCTGATCAGTAAAAACAGTCCGTATTCTCTAAAAACGTGCGTGGACACAAACTAAAGGACTGATTTAGCATGAACTTACATTGTAAATTGAACCCCCACTAAAAAAACTAGAGAGGTGGATTTTCCACAGACAAACTAATCTAGACATAATAAGGCGTAAATTTTCAACACCTGGCTCCATTGGTACGTCCTGTACGCGCGACACATACATAGATAGCCAGACCTACTTAAAAACTGAACAAACCTATGTTCATGCTGACAGTTTTGATTGACTGTTGCTAAAAATTGAAAGATTAAAGGAAAAAGTCAAGAAAGAAAAAATTCAAGCACAAAAAGAGAAGGAAAAAAAAAGTAAAAGAAATCAGACACATGAAAAAAAGAATTTGAAAACAAAGAGCTCATACCTCTGCCATCGCCGTACACTAACTAAAAGCCGAATGAAAATAACATATTAAAAAAATCAAGTAGAGAACATTGAATGTACAAATATTGAGTTACTTTCCTTAAAATTTAAATCTATTTTTTTTATCAATTGTTCGTTTTGAACGTCTTTCCCCCAGAACAATACACATATTCTTCAATCAAGCACATATTCCCGTATCCGCCCACAAATGTAATCACTCCTTTCTCAGTCCATCTTTCCACAAAATACCATTGAACATTTATTGAGAACTTTTGGAGATATTTTGTAGGCAAACAGACAGACATGCAAACGGACAGGCACGAGTGCATACATATACCTATATACATATACTTCGTTGGCAGAGGTAAATAAAAGTGAGTAATGGAAATGAAGAAGGATAGAGCAAGAGAAGGAAAGAACAAAGAAATGGAGAAAATAGAGAAAAAAGGGTCGACAATAAAAGCTGAAAAAGATAAAAGAAAGAAGAAATAAAAATAAAGAAGATAAAATGAATGAATTAAAAAACTAAAATTTGCAAAAATTAAAAGAAAAAAGAATAATTGGATAACAGAAAAAGAAAGTATAAAACCAGAGAAAAAGCAGAAGAAGAGAGACTGTACAAATTAGAATTTCAAGATTAAAATGACATGTGCTCAGCGATAAAAAAGAGTATACCAAAATAATAAAGAACAACCCTGTAGGTATATATTACCGGGGGCAGACGGTTTCTGGTGAAGCGAGACATTCTCTTACATTTGAAAACAAAAATAAGTTCAACTCACAGAATAGGAAAATCGAAAAAAAACCCAGAGATTTTACTTCCTATTGTTTTTACTAAATTCGCATTGCCTAGCCTTGGATAACATGACCACCAGTATTCCGATCACTACTCACTAATATTCCACTAACAACACTGCACTCACCATAACACCATCCTTACCGTCTTGGCCAAACCCTACTATCCTTATCCCAAACGTAGAATTACCATCATAACTAACACTAGCACCCACTAACCTTAACTTCTCCCCATTCCCCGTTACCCGTGCGCCTCCTATAGTCACCAACCAAACTTCGACTCTCAAATAACCGTAACAATCACTATTACCACCGCCGCCGCCGCCGCCGCCGATGCCGCCGCACTGATCTTCCTTGTTTCGCACCAGTATCCCCAACCTTGTTTCTAGAAAGTCGGTCGTCTTCGGTGGAAATCAATATATCGATCAGGTCAAGTCTGACACTGAGCTATTTTAGGCTTCCTCAACTGACAATCAGGTAAATAAAGAAAGGTGTGGTGCACGGCGAACAAAAATAACGTGGCCGGCTTAATGTGTTTATAAAGTTAGTTTGTGTTTGTATTCAAATCTCAGAGCATAGCAGATGGCTCTCTGGTGCAAGATTTTACGCCGTCTTTTTGGCAAAAGACACAACCGATATCTCTTATATCCTTTCCTCTACTCACCAACAATTAATTTTTATATCCTATATCAAGTTTTTGTTTGACACAGGTAGAACACCTGTCATTAGACGATTGTCAGTGAGCTAATCTCAAAAGCTTTTGCTAATAATCTTTCATTGAATGTTTCATGAATGTGGTTGGCTTCATCGAACAAATATATTCTCACAGGGGAATCATGCATCCCCGTTTTCCTTTTATACCCTCATCGTGGGTGTCGCAAGGTGAGGTACAGACGGGAAATTGTCAGTGAGACCCCCCCCCCGGCTTGCCAGGCTTGTCAAAGCTTACGGCACCTGGTATTTCTCAATGGTCACCGATCAAGGTATTGACCAGGATCGACGTTGTTTAACTTCTGTGATCTTACGAGAACAGGTGTAGACAACGTGATATGGCCGTAATCCCTTAGCCTCGGGTAGGGGTTCCTCAATACTAGTCCTTGTGCCTTAGCGGATAACCGAACCGAGCACTCTACCACTGGGTCACGGTGATCGGTCACAGAGGAAACATCCGTCGAAAAGTGATTGCAAGTTTCGTGGATAGTGATCTCGAATTTATATGGAAGCTCTAGAAACGTGGCCTTGTACCAAATTATTTTAAGAGCAATAAATATCTTTCTCTCGCGGGTCTGAGCTAAAAGACCTGTTCCTCACATATGGGGCCATAACTCTCAAATTATGGTCTTTTTAAAGTATCGTATAGTTTCAGATAATGTATCATTTAAAAATGAATAAATAATTTAGCAAACTAATTATCAATGATATAGCCGAACATTAATAACAGGATTAAACGCTAGGTGGTCTGGGGTCTTATTGCCAGCTTAGTAAAATATTATCGAAGATGGTGTATGCGTCTATAAGTTATTTGACAAATCTGATGCATTCCGATTTCATATTATCCGCTTGCCTCATAGACAAAGTAGTATTACACCATATATATTTTATGGGACTATACTATCAGAATATCTAAAAATAGCGCAAGCAACTCTCAGATTGAATGGTTTCTTGCCTCGAGTTGCTTCATTAGTGATAAGAATGGTTAACCAAGGATGTGAACATCACATAATATTTAGACAGTTTAATAAGGCAATGACTAGACATGCTGAGCCTTTTAAGCATTATCAAGTTAACCCTAATGAAATAACAAAGAAAATTCAAGAGTATCCTAAATGAGAGTGTAGAAAAATAGAACTATTAACATATCTAAATCTAAATTTAGACGTCACCTACTAGTATTTCTATATAGGTAGGA
>VCCN01004182.1:4551432-4562466 GCA_006491835.1 Architeuthis dux | reverse complement strand
GAAATGGCGACGGCCATCTTGTTTTCCAACTTTCCAAATGCCCTCCAACCAGGAGGGGGTAATACTCTAAGTACCGGTGCCATCTTGCTACTGGGACGACTCTTTGTTATTCAGGCACGACACGTTGTTCCACAGCCCAAGCCTCCTGGTTAAGCAGACAAAGCTTGCTGTTACCATACATTTCAGTTACAATCATTGTTACGACTTATTTACTGAAACGTTTCAATGTGCAGTGAGTGCAAGAAGTAACCGATACATTTCGAAAAATCTATTTCAACATACTTAAACATCTTCAAAATTAACAGAATTTGGACCAAAGATTTCTGATTTTTGGACATAACTTTTCAATGTTCAATATAAACCTTTCCCATGCAATCAGAAGAATATGCAGTGAATTAAGCAGTGGTGGTGGTACGGTTACCTTGATAAAAATACTACCATAATGGTCTGAATCATACATTTATGATTTAAAATAAAACAGTCCTGATTAGTCACTCAATAGAAACCATCACGTGACCACTGTCTTTAGGCAGAATATCGTGTTGGGGGTGACCAATTAAAACATTGGAAAAGGCGGTTGATTATTGAGTAATTTACTTTTCTGAACTTTTGAACTAAAAGTCCAAATGTAAAACAAGTGTGAATGCTGTTGGACAGGAAATGATGGACCAATTTGGCATTAACTTCCATTGTAAATCTCCCCCCCATAAACACCTTTTTAGGAGGGGAATTTTCAAAAAACAGTACGCTTATGGCTGGTTGAAGTCCGAATACAACGATAGTTAAATAGATAGATACATATAAATGTCAGAACACATAAATAACCTAAACCCAGCAACAGTGATTAAACCAGTCTGTTGTGGGTAGCGGTGATTAATATTGTTTTCTCTAGATACATGCGTAACATTTTAATCTTGGCGCCGCCTGTTGGTTGGACTGTTGACATTCGATGGAACCACGGGAGATAACTTTTGTGTCGCATACAAAGGGGGAACAACCAATTTATGAAAGTCACGCGAGAGACAATTGAAAAGCGTCATGATTTCTTTTTCTTTAGATCTTTTTGCTTGCATGTCAGCGGTGTGTTTGTTTGCTAGTTGTAGATGAACATCCGAGTGAAGTGTTTGTTTTCAACCACAAGTAAGTTTTTTTCTCTTTTCAATAGTCATACAAAACAAGAGAGCGATAATCAATAAAAGCGAAATGGGAAAAATATATTATATATCTATATTGACTTGACGTTGTTTTTGTTTTTGAGAAAGTCGCTATTTTTGTGTGTGACTATATATGTATGTACAGTGAGGCGAAACAAGTATTTGGACACTTACAAAATATTAATTTAATATACTTCCGATTCTCACATTTACTTCTAATTCACACAGGTGATGTAATTTGATATACAATTAAGAATTACTAAGAAAAAATACATATTTCCAAACATACAATGAAGAATAAAATATAAACAAAAGTGACAGTGGAAAAAGTATTCGGACACTGTTAAACATTCAGAATCGAAGACTGAGTTTCCGTTTTAGGGGGCAAAATCGGAGAAGGGGATTTATCCCATATCTAGTGGTCAAAATCGGGTTGAGGCTTTCCTTTTCCATTTTATGGATTTAAATTGCAAGGGGGAGTCTTTTTTCCAGAGGGGGCGGGGCTTTTTTCACGTTCCAGGGGTCAAGATCCGGGGGACGTTTCCCTTATACGGATCAACGTAGACTAGATTTATGGAAATACAAAAGTATAATAATAAACGTGAATCGACGGGCTTTTTCCCCCCTTCTCCGGGTCAAAATCGGGTGGGGGATACTTTTATTATTATGTGCTATCTGCACTTTTGCTCAGACCGATTACCCTCCGGCAGTGAGCAAATAGCGGTGATAGGAAAATAAAGAATAAGCCTCAGGTAGGATTGGGACCCACATCCTCTAGTAAGGTGAAGCACCGTTTAACCCCGTCTGCTTTGGCAATTAAACCATCGAGGCTTAACCGGGAATGGACACTCGAACTAACACCCTTAATCCTATCCCTTTTCCCGATGGTTTGTTTAAATATCTGGTAGTTACAGGATTTAATACATTTCTTTTTAGATGAAGTATTATAAATCATTATTAGTTTCAATTTATTATATATGGATGTGTGAGTGTGTTTGTGTGTATGTGTCCTCTTTCACACACACAAACGTATCACGGTAGAATGGCTTCTCAACTAAAGTGTTAAATGCTCTACAGCAGTGGTACTCGGCCGTGGGGTGGGTGGGTAAGGCTATTAGTTAAAAATAAAAGTCCGGTCCGGAGAAAGGGTTTCCTGCACTTTTATCAAGTCGAAGGCTCAAAATAAGTTCCAAGTTGAGAATGATTTAAGATGTTCTCTCTCACTATTAGACCCACACATTGAAAAACTAATAGCAACAAAGAACAAGAACGGAGATCACATTGATGTGTACATCAGTTACAAAAAATAAGAATTCTGCTATCGTAATAAATTGGATTTCAAATGATGTATTCTGATTATTTTCGCTTGCTTTCTTTGAGTAACAAATACACAGCCGTTGCTGTACAATTATAAAATTAAACTAATTCTTATTGATTGATTGATTTATTTATTTAGCGGCATATCAACCATTGATAGGTCATTTAATGCCGAAATCATTTTATAATCCCCAAAATAGTGTCTTGCGACAGATTTTTAATGTGATCGTTCACATTAAAGTGAAGATGGTAATAGTGTCTCAATATACTCCAACATTTTGTCATATATCAGGTTTTAATTATTTTGAAGGCATATACTAATATTTCAGTAGATTCACCAAAATTACTTTCCATACGGAAAACATGTTTTATTTTATTCAAAGAATTCTCAGTTCTAGCCGGCAATACTTTTTATCCCTGCCACTCCCCGCCATTGCATCCCACTCCCTGCCAAACGTTAATGAAATATTTCGATGCAAAAACTATCCCTGCCACTTTTTAATACTACTAGTTCTCAAACGTTAATGAAACGTATGGCAGGGAGTTTGTTTATGTTTGAGAACTAGTAGTATTAAGAAGTGTCAGGGAATGGCAGGGAGTAGGAGGGATAACATATACTAGAAAAAGTTTCTTTAAAATGTTATTTTGAAGCAATGATGCAAATAAAGAAACAAAAATGAAACAAGCACATCGACTGATACACTTTGTTTCTTGTGTTTGAGATCCAAGATGGTTCGCATAATCCTGACGAAATCTCAAGTGACAGTTAATTAATCTCAGGATGCAATACTCTCTTAAAATAGCTAAAAGATGTATTCTTAACCCTAAGGCAAAGAATACATTCTTTGGCTATTTTAAGTCAAATTCTATTCATTCATTAATTCTTTTTTTTAAATCTTTCATTCTGCCAAAAAAGAAGAAAATAAATATAATGGTAAATGTGGCTACTTATATTACCTTTGATGTCAGAAACCCAAAATAGTTCTATCAGACAACTAAAGCCATTAGCTGACACATAATACATCCAGGCTTGGGAAAGACCTTTTTAAATAAATCAATGAATGAACTTTACCGAGAATTTTAAAAATATCCAAGCTGTAAGGTAAAGTAATCAAAAGCAGTTCTTATATATCCCTTTGTCATCGTGCCCTCCCATTTTTCATCTCTCTCGGCTATTGTCAATTAATTTATTTCTCATATCAACTATATACAATAGAAATGAGGGTCATTTTTAAACTGCAGTTTTCTGTGAGTATTATTTGACAATGAAAAGGGTTTCCTGCATGCACTTATTTGAACACTTAAAACCACACCTACAAGAGCATATCTTAGCAAGAAGTAACTGTAATTTCTTCCCTTTTTATCTGATCTATATTAAACAAATAACATGCTAAGCATTTCAGGTGCTATAAGGGATTAAACGTTCTTATCATTTTTTCGGAATTGCAAAAGAAACGTGAAGAGATACTTGGTATCAAATGGAAGTAGAGGAATATGTGTCAACCACAATCTTCTGCTCAGAAGAATCTGTCAAAACTTAATGTGTAAGCAGAAAAGTAGATGGACCCTAAATGATGCCTGATTTAACTCATTGCGTTTGTTTCTTTCAAATAATTATACCTTCTACATTAACTGAGCAGAGGGTTGCAATGGTTTACCAGGAATCATCGTTCTCTTGCCCTCAGCGCAGACATCACCTGCCGTTCGTTTTAAAACAATTACTGACATGGCTGACCAGAACAGTTCCGGTCAGCCTTGAGGGCTGTCACATTTGGTCAGTATCTGCTGAATGAACAACGTACAAGTATCGCGCACGTGTGTCTCCATTCGAAGCGTACAATCGAGACGGAGGCAAAACTCTATACAATTCAGGTCGCTTTAGTTTCATCAGTATTTGAAGTCAAGCAAATAAAGTGCTCTCTTTGATATCATTGATTAATTTCCCGCTGGACTTGAATAGATATACCGATGATTGGTATCTTCTTTCCCGAACTCTGGCTGATTTTCTCGTTCCGACTGCTATTATTTGCCGTCTACGTAACTGCTCGCTGAAGCGGACACTGACAATTTGCTATTACTGACAGTTACTTATTAATCACGAGAAAACCCCGACACAGGAGTTACAACGTTAAATAATATACTTCGCACCGAATAGGTTAATGCATATTTTGCAATTGTTCTTTAATCTAAAGTTGGCAGGTGAGCGTTCACATTTCTGATTGATACTAATGGCTAAATTACAGCTATTCTTATTATGTACTAGTTAATTACTCTGAACCAATGCACGTACATATTTAAAAGTCTACTATCTCTGAATTATTAATCACCGCTACACACAACACAGGTTTAAATACTGTTGCTGGGTTTAGGTTATTCGTGTGTTCAGACATTTATATATATATATAAATGTGTCTATCTATGTATCCGGACTTTGGCTAGCCCTAACCGTTCATAGTAGAAACTTGAGAATTTTGCACACACACTCCTCTCAATGAGTTGGGAAAATGATTTTTTTGTTTTTTGAACCCCACCCCAATATGTTTTTAGTGGGGGTTCAATTTACAATGTCGGCTTATGCCAACTTGATCCCTTAGTTTGTGTCCAGCAGCATTCTCACTTGTTTCTTTTTTGAAAATTTGGACTATTTAATGATCACTACCCACCACCACAGTTTAATTTACAAGGTAAAAAGAGGCATATGTAGCTGACGGTGATTCATAATTTCCCTTGGAATGCTAGTCCTTATTAGTTTTGACTACATTTTTCCTTAATCTTAATTTTTTAGTTGTTATTTATCACAACTTAACCCAGGCCGTCAATCTACGGCAGTGAGTAAACAGCGCAGATAAGACTTAAAGAATAAGTTCTCGGTGAGACTCAAACTCACGTCCCTTTTTGCACAGGGGAGTCTGGTTAAATAAATTAAAAAAGAAGAAAAAAGACTAAAGTTTTTCCAGTGGATGAATCCATTGTTTCAAATGGTGGGTAGGATATATTTTTATCAGCGAAATTCTCACCTAAAGTGGAAGAGTGCATGGAACCAAATAAATTATATAAGTATATTTTTATTCACAGCTACTTGCAAGTGAAATGTGCAGTTCTGGTTTTTCATTAAACAAGTCACTGAGGAAATAAAAACTATATTTTATTTATTTGCCTTCCCACGACGGCAGAATGTGATACAACGTCGGTTTAATGTAGGGTCCAAAATGCATATCCAGTGCCGTAGACGTCATTTTCGGATTGGGGGTGGGGGCACATTTCCATTTTCTCCTAAAAGATTTGATTTTACTCACCCTAACAGGCTTGCAAAGTGCACAACTGGAATGTTTCCACATACAAACTTGTTCAGCATTCAAAGACACTGAAGGCTATAGTTTAGTTAGTGCAAAGGGACCCCGATCGTATGCCTTGCACGTGCCCCCCCAGAGTCTACGGCCCTGATATTTGCCCAGTCACCGTGATGTTTGTGACGTGTCTGGTTTTCGGGTGAGACACGACTGTTCCCAATATTTATTCAATGTAGGACCCAACACGCGTATGCATGGGTAAGGAAGATATTACTCAATACCTGAAGCCATTGTGACAAAGACGTCAGGGCAATGAGGAGGTTCTGCCACCGGGTTGGAATTCTCGGGACTAGGCTCGCTTCATTTATGTCGTGTCTCGCCCGAATACGAAACAACTGATTCTAGCCAAAAGGTCGAAGAGCAATATGTGATACTTAATTATGTCATCACAACCATAAGAAAACATTTTGTTCTTTTAATCTGCTGCAATATTAAGTCGTTCCCAAATCATATTCAAGATATAGCAAAACACCTGATGAAGAATTTTAAATGACTTCTAGATTTGTATCCCCAACATCTGACATCAAGAGAATTAGAAGACAGTACCTTTATATCTTCATTATTAAACCCTTATTACATTAAATATCTCATGCTTTTCATTCTATACGCCCTATGTCTGAATATTTCTTTCTTTTTAGTTTCATATATGCATACATATAAATTGGTAGCTAGTATCAGTTTTGTAAGTTTGCATAATACGATGACGTGAAAACACCCATATATTGATATGACCAACTACTACCCGGATACATACAAACAGGAGATGTTCAGCATGAAAGAGATTCTCCTTACAAACAATTACCCTAATCTAATAATAACAATAGACAGCAAACGCAAACAATCGGACGGTACAACGAAATCTAACACCACAGTCGTTCTCCCATACATCAGCGGCGTATCCGAGAAGAAAAAAGATTATGTCATCAGTACAACACCCGGACGGTGTTCCGAAGTGGGACCGCCCTACGATCGCACCTCTCCAAAACTAAACCACCAACCGAGAAAGACAGGACCAGAAATTGTGTATATTTTATTCCTTGTAGCTGTGGTAGACATTATAAGGGCGAAACATGTAGGCCCGTAAAAATAAGAATTGCTGAACACAGCAAAGCCTTAACACGCGGCGACACGTGCAAATCTGGCATGGTGAACCATACGTGGAGGGAGCGACGTGGATATAGGGCCTTTTGGGATGAAGTGCAATATTATAGACAGAGAGAACAATTGGCGAATACGACGCCTGAAGGAAGCGGCACACCTATCTTTTCAATCGAACCAGCCGACCGAGCATCGACATAAATAGCATCTGGGAACCTCTTAATAAAAAGGCCATTTCGGAAAAGGCAAACAGGTCATCAATTTAAGGAAAGCAACTCGGAATTTGACACCAAAACACAATCCCGATATATAGGAACGTATATACAAAAAACGGATGTGACGTGTCTAGCCCAATCGAGCGTGATTCAACATACTTTTAAAACCAGGAACACCCACCGAAGGCCGGAGGATACACGGCCGAAACAAATGAACATATAGACGAGGTAAATAGTCCGACCATATATATAATGATTATGTTTAATCATATTTTTCGGAGTTACCTTTTCTGAATATGATAGGACAAATCTACCTGATTTGACTGACGACGGGGAAAACTGCAGTGTTGTCATTCAGACATACTTGCAGTGTGTTAAATTCAGAGCATAAACGGATCGAAACAAGAAATGTATATACATACGATACACGAGTTAAAATGAATTGCTGAAAAGGCCTTGAACGTCGGTTTGTATAACCATATGCAGCGAGGGTAATCTTGGTTTCAGACCGCAGTAAAGTAGGAAACGACGAGATAATGTCCATGAATGTAGGAGGCAACGTTAAACGAACACAGTAGCTCTTTACCGATAACAGACAATGCATGGACAGTTACTCATAGCAATGAAATGTTAAACACACGCGCACACATAGGAACACGCATATGTGTGTATATGGAAAAGAGAGAAACGAAATGGTATTTGGTTCAAAGAAAGTGTTATGAAATTGTGTGAGCGATTGAGAGAGAGAGAGAGAGAGAGAGAGAGAGAGAGAGAGAGAGAGAGAGAGAGAGAGAGGTGTGTGAACAGGAGAAGGAATAAGAAGCGTAAGGAAAAGACTTGGGTGTGATCACACGGAGAAAATGAGGAATTGGATGAAGCAACGGAAAGCCGTAAGGGAAATATATAAAAGTGTTATGGAACAGCGATATGGTAACTTGAAACGCAAACTAATAGAAAGTCAAGTTATTTGATGTGATCAAATATCAGCAGAATTTTTATTCCATAATAATATATCCTCCCATACTTACATTAACTCGAAAACCATTTGGTCTTGATAGTCTCTGATGTTTGTAAATGGACCTCATTCACACAACTCGAAAAGCCGGACAGAACTTGCAAGGCCAGCGAGACTGAATACATTAGTATAATAAACTTATCAAGATTTCTTGAAAAGTACCTAATTGACAGCTAGCTAGACAGCTATTTGGTTTCTTCAGGTTTCTTCAGTTTTCAAGTTGGTCTGGCTGACTGGCTATGTATGTATCATGCGCACAGGCCGCACCAATAGAGCTAGAAGGCCGACAATTTTAACAGTCCTTGATAGTAAAAACGTTGATTTTGTTTTCTTTTAAATTCTCCCCCCCTAAATAGATTTCTAGTGGGTTCAATTTGCAATGTAAGTTCATGCTAAATTGATCCCTTAGTTTGTTTCCAGCAGCATTCACGCCCTACAAAAGGCGAGCAAAGTAACTCATTCATTGATCACCCCTTTTCCCAATTCTTTAATCAATCATACCCAACACGGCATGCTGTCAAAAGACGTTGGTGGAGGTTTCTATTGAGTGACTAACCAGACCTATTTTCTATTATCGTGTTCATTGATAGGTTCTGATTCCCTTAACTGTTAATTTTATACTGGCTCCTTTAAATTATAAAATGCATATGCATTTCTCATCTGTTTAGTTTTTCAAATGACATCATTATTCTAAATGTGTACACGTTTTTATTTCAAAAGCTCATAAGGAGAATTTTAAAGAATTTATATAATTTGGTATTGTAAGTGTTAAGACACATCGCTAACACAGATTGATCTACAAAAAAGTACCCGGGTCACTGTGATTGGTTTAAACATAACTAGGGCAGTGCTATTTCAAAAGGTGCATGTTTGGAGGGGGTCGGACTTCATGGTGTGTGGAGCAGCCTGCAATAATTGTCATGAATAATTTTCCGTCCGTCGTACGAAACTACGGCTTTGAAGTATCTCGGTTACTCCTCTTTAGTGTTGCCAGTTTAGATATTATATATATAAATTTAGATACTTCTAAAGAGCAGGAATCACGGGAGACAATGTATAGAAACTACGAAGAAAGATCTATTAAACTTTAATTTTTCAATTTATTTTCATTAGGTTTCTCGAGAACCGCAGATCCAAACAACTGCAAACTCGTCACTGCAATGCCATTGTGTGCTGACTAATATTTCTGGCGACTATCAACTTCGTACAAATACCAGTGGTCGTGTAATCGTCGTGCATATACACACGGACAGATATTTCTTCAATTGTAGTTAGATGTTGGCAATCATTTAATATATTTAAATTACCAAAATAATTACCAAAGCTCTAAGGATTCCAATTTACTATCCTGAACATACGTGAATGACTATATATTTAAGTGAATGCAGAAAGACTAGGTATTTTCACGTGTAGCAGAAAGGAAGGTCGGTTACTAGTGATGGAATGGGTTTTGGAAACTAGGTATACACCCAATCAACGAAAATGCAAGGGAACATGTTTTTCATTAGTGATATATCTAACTACAATTGAATACATCTGTGTGTGTGTGTGTGTGTGCACCGCGATTACTCGACAACTGTCCTAAATTGCTATTCACCAAATATATTAGTCAGAGCACAAGGCTTTTCAGTGTCGAGTTTGAAGTTGCTTGGGTCAGTGGTTCTTGAGAAATCTAAAGAAAATGTATATACAATTAAAGAATATAGATCTTTCTTAAGTTTCTGAATTATCTCTCTTGACTTCTGCTCTTCAGAATTATCTAAATTTCAATATAAATTATGCAAATTTGCAACACTGAAGAGAAGTAACCGAAATATTTCGAATCCGTAATTTCGTACGACGTACGGAAATTTATTTTACGTGACAATTATGACACGTGCTCCACGCGCCATAAATTCCGGCCACTTCCAAACAGGCACCATTTGAACGGGTACTGCCGTAGTGTATATATTTGTTTTGTAAATGAAAAATCAACTCCCAAGGACCCCCCCCCGTCCGAGCAAAGATTCCCCCGAGCAAATCTAGACTGACTTTGTCCGTTTTCATAATTTTCCAAGAATCCGTTATATTGACGATTCGACACACACACACGTCGATATAAGCATGAACAGCTCCATCTATTTACATTGCAAGAGATCAAGTTTAGAGAAACGAATTAAATAAAGTAGCAATCGTAAAGTCTCCAAACTGGCTCCAATTTTTCTTGTCGTTTCCCGGGGCAAACACTTTACATCCTATGTCCTTAGGTCCGTTCAGTAACTTTCAAGAACAAATAAACCCAGTTGACATTAAGACGGATTGTCATTCAGGCTAAATCCCAACTAACTCTATCTATCTATCTATCTATCTATCTATCTATCTATCTATCTATCTATCTATCTCAGCCTGTTCATGTCTATCTATCTATCTATCTATGTAAGCAACATTTCAGCTTTTAATATATCGATGTATGTTCGCTGTGAAGTGTCTACTCATAAAGAAATCCGCTTTTATTACACAAGAACATGTCTGTTCTGCATCATAGATTCGTCCATATGACTTGAATTCAATAATTTTCTTGCAAGAAATATGCTTGAACCAGACTCTTGGTCAAGCTAATGTTGACTATCCGTTTGTCTGGCCGACCACTCATAATTATTGATCGAAACTAGATAGACTTTGAGCAGATCTGAAGAGAAGAATAACATGGACGAATCAAATATCATTTATAAAGTTATATGCAAAGGAATATCTTCATAGTTCCACCCAGTCAGACACATACATTTAAATACACACATAGTCAATTTAGAAATTCATAAAAAAGAGTATGTTTTCATATATAAAGGCGTGACCGCTTGTGAGTGGACGGGTTGTGGGTGTCAGGGAGAATATATATCATTATTTTT
>VCCN01004182.1:4523894-4540086 GCA_006491835.1 Architeuthis dux | reverse complement strand
TATAGATAGATAGATAGATAGATAGATAGGTTTGTGCAGTTCTAACGTAAGGACAGACTGTGTATTGAGCAATTATGTTAATGCAAATTAATTCCCGTGAAAGAAAATCAATGATTTATTGAATTTCTAATATAGGTTTGCCTAGAAAGTAATCGGACCGATTATATAAAAATATTTATTATCAGCTTAATTACAAATCAAGTTTATTTCCTTTAAAATAGTTTCCGTTAGAAGCCACACACCAACGGATACGTTGTTCCCATTCCTGGAAACAGTACTTGAAGTCTTCCACTGACACATCCTTCAGTTCCAAATGGCGACCACGGAGTTGCTTTTTGATTTTTCAGGAAATCGTCACAAGGACTCAGATCAGGGGTGTAAGGGGGATGTGGTAACACAGGAATATTCGTTTTGGCCCAATAAGATAGAGTGTCGTGACAGGGGGAGTTATCGTGATGAAGTATCCAAGAGTCAGTGATCTCAGGCCGGACACGAATGACCCTTTTATCTGAGTTGTTCAAGGATCATAGGGTAGTAAACTTGGTCGACTGTCTGTCCTTGAGTCCCCCTACTCCCTGATCTGAGTCTTTGACTATTTTCTGAACTGTTGAGAACATCCAACAGGTCGTGACGAACCAACTGAGGGCAGTGTCAGTTGAAGACTTCCAGCACTGTTACCAGGAGTGGGAAAAACGTCTTTGTTGGTGTTTGGCTTCCCAAGGGAACTATTTTGAAGGAGATGAAGTTGATTTGTAATTAGGTTGATAATAAATATTTTTATACAATCAGTCTCATTACTTTCTAGACATGATTTTTTTAAAGTAAAAAGACTACTGAGCTGGAGTGGAAAAGTCCATTTTTCCAAATGTTGGGTGGGAGATATTTTTATAAGCAAATTGGTTACCTATAAGTAGTACAATTCAATACAGACAGAGACAAAAAAACGAAAACCCCACAATGTTCATATTATAGATAGCTTTTATGCTTATTTAAATGCCCGGACGTCAGCGTATCTATAACATATATTTGTAATATTATTTAGTACATGAATTCAAGTATGTTAGAAAATATATAAATGTAACGAAACAAATAAAACTTTGATATATTTTATACATTGATTTTTTGCAAACAGATGGCTCGAGTCACTCGCCAGTTCCCCAGACTTGGAACCTGTGGGTTATTTCAGGACCATATCCGGGACAACAGAGTCAGATGGTTCTATTTACTGGTCCCTACAGGATTAGATTTAAAGAATCTCAAAGAAGATGTCCGGAAAAAAGAACCGCAAACAAGAACCTGTGACAAAAAGGTAGTGGAAAATAGATTTTGAGTAAAAATAAAATCGAATGCATGTGGGAAATGTCCAAGCATTTATCCGTGAGTTCATTCTGTTGTGAAGTGAAGATATCTGATAAGAGAATCAGCCAAAAAACAGACACTGTACGCGTGTGTATATATATACTTCTATGTTTTGTTTGTCTCTATCTAGGCGATAGTAAACATGGAGATAGAGCGTTCTGCATTAGGTAAGATCTTATCTAAATATATGAGACTTGTACTGGGTTGGTGCTACCCATTCCTCTCAATTTTTCCCTCTGACTATTCTATCTGCATTGGTTCTGACCTATCTCTTCCTTCCTGCATATACATGCATATCACTATTTCTTTTCAATTATTCGTGTATGCACGTATATATCTACACAGTAAAGGGTCTAAGTAAAATAGAATACGGACACAACACTTCTAGTTTAGGTTGGGTTTACAGGGGAAGCAAATTGGTAAGCAAATAGCTCAATGATGAAAAAAGCATTTATTTTACACAATCACTTTCTTTTTCAATGCACATAAGTCTATTAATCGCACAGATGGAAACATTACACAGTGAAAATCCCGGATCAAAATTCGGCGAATAATTATGTGTCAGGCTGCATACTTACTGATCCACCCTCATATGTCGTCCGTTGTATATACACACCTATAGCCTCGGTCAGACCTATCCATATTCATGCTCACGTGGAGGAAGCTAACATCAAGGCTGTTGATTCATGCCATACTCGATAAAGAAGAACATGAGCTAAACTATAGCATCGCCACCCGCACACAATTATAAAACTGAGCTGTACTATTGTTATCCAAATCAATTTGGAGAAATTATAATGGTATCTCTACTATCTTATTCACCCACTTTTAAAAAAGAATGCTGAGTTTATAGATTTATTTTTCTATTTGCGAATGTCATCACAGATTTTCACAATGCTTAAATAATAAAGTGAACTAGTGTCTAGGAACTAGAACTTAGAATCTGAACATCTAATAAAAACAAATAAACAGAATCCTGACCTACCTGATGGCAGACTCCATTATAGGTATAAAGATAGAAAATGCATAAAACCTGCATTTATAATACATATAAATGGGGAAGTGTGTTCGTGTGCGCGCTGCTGGTTGTGTACATGGATCTGCTATGTATTCGTTTGTGATTCGGATAATAGGCTTCGTTTCTTTGATTATTCTACTTTTCCGGTCATCTAAATCCAGAAATGGACGTCAAATGTTTCCTTCATTTCCTTGGCTGCATGCCTACTAACATCGCAAAGATCCGTGTGTAGGGAATGTACAATGTATTTGTCGCAACATATTTCTATCTGTGTTGCTGTTCAGAGTAGTGCAACATTTTGCGATCATGTGTATTCCAGATTTGATTCCTAGGGCAATGTTAATTCAGTGATTATGACCCGCCGGAGCCTGTCCAACCATACACCAATGTCCGATCTTCAGTGTGTCATAACAATCAGTGCTGGGAATATACCTTCTAGATCCGTCCATATCACCAATCGTATCCCGACTTCTCCGCGAACGTCTATCCCGCGCCGACATTTGCGCGGCGACGGATATTGAAGACCTGCCGTTAGTCGTTCTGATAGACTGCTGTCTCCGCATTGCGCACGCCATTGAGGCGGCGATATGCATCGCCGTCGCCGCGGAGACGAGCTTCTCGGCTGCGATCGATGATCTCAAGGGTTTCCTGAGAGATCTAATGCTGCTTTGGAGCAGGTCTAGCTTGCCTGATAGTCTCCTTGGCCGCTCTGCAAACCTGCAGCAAAAAGTCTTGCCAGTCAGCAGATACGTCATCAGCCAGCGCACTGTAGCGGTTGGCAATGGCGCAGTTGTAGGATGCTTTGTTTGCAGGGTCCAAGAGTCGGGAAGAGTCCAGGCGAGATTGATACTTGGTGGAAGCAAGCGACGCCCGCAGCAAGTGTGCTTGATGCTTATCCGCTCTACAATCGACGACATCTCAGCACTCCGACTTGGGAGTTTAGGAAAGATCGCCACCTTTACATCAGTTTTATAGACCGCCTTTGACACAGTGGCAAGAGTGTCCAAGCATGTCTCGGGAGTGTCTCTAGGCGATTACATCTTAGCCGACCTGGGGTACGCAGACGACACTACCGTGTCCCGCAACACGGCTGACTAGCTGATGGACGTTTTTACTGTGCTTAACGGGGAGGTTGGCCCTAAGCGTCAACTGGTCTAAAACAAAACTCATGCATGTGGGCGATGGCCCAGAACCTTTCTGTTTCAGCAACGTCGAAGTGAAATCTTTCACGACCATCACCTACCTTGGATCCACAATCTCCAAGACCGCTGACCTCAAACGGGAATAAATCGCAGACGAGGACTTGCTTCAGGAGTTATGCAGTCACTTTGGAGACGCTTGTGGAAGCATAGATCCTCTCCCAGAGGACGAAGCCCCGCATATACAGCCACTAAACAAGCCCTTGGTGGCTGGACTCGGCGGATTTGATGGCAGAGCACTTAGGAACATTGAAGACATTCACTGGTTCTACCACACCACAACAACTCACGCCTTGCGACATAACGACGCATCCGTTGCTGCGGACACACCTTGCGCTTACCCCAAGAACATTCAACTCGCGCCGTCCTAAATATTGATACTCGGACGACCGGGTGGAAGCGACCCAGAGGTACACCTCGCACCCGCTGGCTTGATGTTGTCACCCAAGACCTCAGGCCATGTGACGTCTCCTTGGCGCAAGCTTAACATCTAGCCTTGGAGAGATCGGGATGTAAAGCACTGGTGAATATGGTTGGTTCTACGCATCGTGTAATAGGTTTTGTGGTTGAATGAGTTTGCAAACAAATTATAAAGCTTAGAGTGTTGGCATTAACGCGCATTTGCCAACTGTAGAACGGTTTTAGCTTATAAGTGAATCTTATTTCTACTACTACTACTACTACTACTACTACTACTACTACTACTACTACTACTACTACTACTACTAATAATAATAATAATAATAATAATAATTTATCCAACTTTAGCCATTTAAAAAACCTAGTTATTTTTAGTCATACAAAATGGCCGATTCAAAAATTGCCGTTCTCTCAGTGCGTTATTGCAAAGATTGCCAATTCCTTTATAGCTCGCATGGTTGCCAGATAGTTGGAGACGTTTCTGGACAAAAAACATGCGAACAAAATGAGTAAATGCAAAAATTGTTTACAAAAGCAATTATGTTATTAATTTTTATTAGATGAAGTATTATGAATCAGCATTTAAAAAAGATTATACTACTTCTACTTTAAGTCTCTTATAGCCACTTGACGGCTTGCGATAAAAACAACTGAAAAATTAAGAGGAAGGTAAATAGTAATATGGAAAATAATTAATAATACTGATTGTTTATAAAACATTGAAATACTGCAGTACATAGCTAACATAAGAATGCATTAAAAATACTACTGCAGCAATGTCAAAATAGAAAAACTTTATGGCCAAACTAAAAAGTTCATGGTCAAATGATTTTCAAAAAGGCCAGATTTGTCAAATTTGGTCATATGTCAAAATTGGCAACCCTGATGTTTGTTTACAAAGTCACTCCGCTATAAAATATAGTACGTACAGCGAAGTAAAAGATAATGTTTTAATAAATAGTTATGAGTATAGGTTGGTTACATCCGTCCAATAAGTGTGATTCTTTTTTAATTTTAATTAATTAAACATTGTATTACACGTATGAAGATTGCAAATTCATGGTGATTTCAAATTCATGAAGATTATGAGACCTTCTGAGGCACAATCAATACTGGCGATCACTGAACGCTTAAAATAATACAAAAGTAGGAATATTAATAACTAGTAGAACAGCTGTAAATGCTGCAGTTACCATTGTTGCAATTTAATCATGGAGTATAGATTTATTGTTAAACTAACGGCAAAATGAAAACTATTCATGCACTTTCAAGTAACAACTTGTCAATTCAGTAAATCATAACAACAGCACTATCTGAAATGTTAGTGACCTTAACAAAAGAAGATACCAATCACCGTGGTCCAGTGGTAGAGTAATCGCCTCTGGTTTGGTAGGTCGTGGTTCAATCCACCACCGAGCCATACTGTAACGTGATGCACTTGTTGTGCACCTGCATACAAACATGTTAGTTGCAAACAATGAAGAAATGGACAAGTCGCTTTGCCATGAAGAAATAAGTTATGTTCTTTATTTGTCGGCCGACCGAAATAGCAAAACATTACATTGCAAAGGCATCGCATAACAGTCTGTCAAAGGGAACTGAGCTGGAAACGAACATGTAAACATAATGATTCACTTCTCGTATAATATTTCAAAACAGTAGTTTACGTATAAAAACGGGGAGATTAAAGATTAAAGAAAACTTAACTACTAAAAGGGAAAGCGAAACGCTAGGTTAGTCATGGCTACTTGACTTCGAGCGAGCCCATCTTCAGGATAGGACTGCCAAAGCCGAAATGACTCCCCACTCCCTACAAAATCTGCCTATTTATACACTACATGGTCATTCGTTCTCTCTGTATCTTTGTGGTCCACTTTCTTTAGCCCTCTCCTTCGTTTCCGTAATAACTAGTTTCTGTCCATCTCTTTCCGGTTGACTTTTACCTATATATTCTTACCTCTTCCTTTCCCTTCTCTACTTCCTTTCTTCCTCACACGTGAGTGTTTTTAATTAACACCCTTATCTGTTCTCGGCAGGGAGTTTCCCTTGACCAAACACTTATCTCTGGCCAACGCCACGAAAAGCCATTATCGTTTCTTTGGGGTCACAACGTCGAAATTTTAACTCTTCACGGTCAAATGGCTTTGACCCATCCGATGTTATCTTTTCAAGGATGTCACCTGAGCTTTCAGACGTCTGAGGAACTGCTCTTATATACACTAGGCCAACGCATGAACAGACATGCATACATCCACACTCATCCACAAACAGAAATATATATACTCGCATACACATACATTTAATGTATTTCCTCTACGACCTACATACACATGTAAGCACACACACATACACCCAGATAAACATACGCACACACGCTCACACCGTATATTTTAAAAGTATTCCTTAAAAATAAAATTAAATATTAACGCATTTAATTACTAGAGAAATTAAATAACGTTACAGTATCAAATACTTTAAAATTGATATTCAAAGCCTCTCATCTAAGCTCTTAGCGCAATGATTATGATTGAAGAACCTCTCCCCGAGTTAGGCATCGTCGATCCTGGTCAGTACCTAGATGGTTGATCATTAGGGAATACACGGTGCCGTAAGCAGACCGAAGCTTCGACAGGCCTGGCAAACCAGAACTAGGTCTTACTAACAATTGCTTCTTGTGTACCTAACACACACGATGAGGGTATACGCGGAGAACAATGATACATACATATTTACAACAAAAGAAAAAGGATATTCCTTTAGAACATTATTCTCCTTCTTTTGCTCTGCTATTCTTATGTCTCACTGAAATTATTATATTTTGCAATGCCCTAGACACGCAAAACATGTAATGTTTCCTTTTGCTAAATACTAAATGGAGCTTGTACTTTCCAGCTGTACCGAAAACCACTCCTTAGAGATTACTTATTGCTTTTAAATTGCATGCATATAGTTTTCCATCCGAATATGATAATTGATGGATCAGCGAATCGTAAAGTAAAGCGTCAGAATGTATCCGATACATTTCAAAAAGTTAATTTTAACATCATTAGGCAACTTCAAGATTGACAGAATGTGTGCCCCAAAAATACAAGAATCAAAAAACAAATGAAACAAGATTGAACATTGAAAAGTTATGTCAAAACGTCAGAAATCTTTAGTCCAAATTCTGCCAGTTCTAAGATGTATAAGTATGTTAAACTAAACTTTTAAAGATTTATCGGATGCTTTTTTGCACTACCTCACTGTATACTGTATATACATCGGTATATTGGATCTACTTTTAAAGTTTTATGAGGCAGTGCAAAAAGTGTTTTGCAGATTGAAGGCAATTATGAAAATAACTAAGAACAAGCGTTTCATAAAATAATAAGATAATAAGCAACTTTTTATTAAATTTCAAAATATTTTAGACATCTTTCAATACTACATGCTCATTTCATAGACTACACTTTTAAAATTGAAATACGCACATATAATAATTAGCAATGTGTGTTTGTACTCAGTAACGATAAGGGACGCGACTGACGTAGTAAAAAAGAATGTTATGTTCTGATGACGTGGTAAACATGCTGAATTTAAAGAATAATAAAGATGTAAAAAGTAAAGTCCGTTTGTGGTCAACAGAACACTATTCTCCAAGCTCACTGCAATGCAAATCTCTATTATCTACGTTTATAAAATGCAATGTGTATCCATATATTTCATGTATGCCATCATTTCTGACGGCACGGGTAAACTAGTATATTTTATACATGACAGAAAGGAAGAATACAAATCGATAACGGTAGAAATTTACTCTAAACTTGCAACGATTGGCTATAACTAATGAGGAAAGTACGACGTTTTATTACCCCAGAAGGAATTAGCGAAAACTATCAAAAGAAGCGAATGGCTTTGAAGGATTTTGGTTTTTGCTACATTGCACATTTCTGTGGCTTCCGGCTTGTTTGTTGGTGGCGAGAAACGTTCGTGAAATAGATTTCGCTTCTTTTTCTAATTCCACTTCAACGAAGATCCAGGATTTTCCGGCTTTGGCGGAAAGTGACCTAGAAAACCAGGATCAATAGGCTGGAGAGCCATTAATCATTAATAACAACATGTTGGACCGATCATCCCCATATCTATTGATCTGTGGGTTGGGACCGAAGGGAGAAGAAAATTGAAAAGAGACAGAACCAAAGTCTGAGATCATCATATCAACTACTGGAGAGGATGAGAAGGGAAGTGGGAAAATGAAGTAGCGTTGGAAGAATAACGAGATCAAATAAGGAAAAGGTAGGTGTAAGAATTAGAAAGAAAAACAAAATACAAGGCGTTTAGCAGATAAAATAAAATGACGAATTAAAAGGAAAGAGACGAGGAAGAACAATGGAGAAAAAGAAGGAAACAGGCGACGAAAAAGGCATACAGGATATAAGGAAAAGAAAACGGAAGACAGAGAGAAGAAAGGTACAGAAGTGTTCTAAAAAGACAAATAAAGAAGAGAAAGAACAAAAGACAAGACATCAGGAAGGAAAGATCTTCATCTGTCTTTATGTACCATGACCATTCAGGATGTGGGCGATCATGGCTCTCCACAGCTTCCTTTCACGTGTGACACTCAGCGACTCCTGCTCTTCTACGCCTTCCGGTATTCTTTCTGCCATACACCTGAAAATAAAAAAAAAGATGAAAGTTTTGAAAAGAAAGAAGATTGAAGAACGTCACGAAGGAGGAAAAGAGAATGATGAAGGACAGAAGAATGAAAGGAAATTGTCAAGAACTGACCACAACAGCACACCAGTAAAACCTTGCTTACAGGTCAACGGCTACCTTTTATATGGTCAATTGATTAATTGACTTGAGTTGGGCAAATATAGATTCCGTGTGCCATTTATCAGTCTGGAAGTTATTGGAATTCGTGCAAAGGCTTCCCATGCCTCGTTGCAATCGATTTATTCATGGTTATCCAGAAACTATATAAGTATGGAATATTGGTGTACTATATACGTATGGAATATTGGTGTACTATATAAGTATGGAATATTGGTGTACTATATAGTAATTATTGATGATATAAGCATATTGACATTAACAGACAAAGCAAACACATTAAAAATAAGGTATGCATGTGTACACGTAAGACACCCGAGGGAGGCCGTACCATCTGCTGAAACTTGGTGATAAAAACAGTGTTTTAAAAAGACACAATATGTTGAAAATACATAGTGCTCCGTATTTTAGTGTATACATCAATAAAACAAAGCATGTTATGTTCTGACTCTTAAAGACCTCTAAAGTTTTCATCTGGGATCTGGTACCAGGATATTAACAATCTACGTGAAGGAGGTTCTGGAGTGCGAACCTGTTGGTCCAACACATCCCGTAAGTGCTAATTAGGATTGGTATCTGTGTTCCTGACACATTTTAAGTACAACTCGCGCTGTGTGGCAGGGTGCATTGTCCTACTGAAAGAAGCCACGGTCATCGTATAAGACTGCTGCCATAAAAATATGTACCTGGTCTTCAGTGATATTCAGTTAGGTGCTACGTGGCAAAGTACCTTCCACATAAATGTTAGGACCAAGTGTTTCCCAGTAGAACTTTGTCCAAACTATCGCATTGTCTGAACCATATTGCGCCCTAGTGCCATTGCTTCCCCAGTATAACGCAGCACACAAAACAGTGTGTCCACCTTATTCAGGAAAAATAAAGACTCATCAGACCAGGTGACCTTCTTCCATTGATACAAGGTCCAGTTCTGACACTCGCGTGCCCATTTAAGACGCTTTGGTTAGGGGAGGTAATCTGACTGGTTTGTGATTCCGCAGCAACAAGGATCAATGTGCTGCGACGCATATCTACATATATATATATATATAGCTATTTGCAGTGTTTGCTTCAGTAGCCTTCTATTTGCTCTTACTTGGCTGGAAAGCCTTCGTTAACTATTCGCATCGATAGGTCTTGGCCGCCCAATGCCGACGGTTGGTGATTTTCCTCTTACCGGACCGCTGCCGATGGTTATTCACCACAACTGAAGTGCACCGCAAGCCGCGCCGTTTCGGAAATGCTCTGTCCTAGTCTTCTGAGTATAACAATTTTGCCTTTATCTAAAGCAGTTTAATTCTTGCCCATAACTGCGGCATTCAACACATCAAAAGGAAGTACTTGAGACCGTTTCGGAAATGCCCGGTCCTAGTCTTCTGAGTATAACAATTTTGCCTTTATCTAAAGCAGTTCAATTCTTGCCCATAACTGCGGCATTCAACAGATCAAAATGAAGTACTTGAGGCCGGCTTGCCTGCTTATATACCTCTGATCCTGACATGCGCAGTTGTTACGAGACAGTAGCTGCCACTCATGAAACAGCAAAATCAAGTACTTGAGACCGTTTAGGAAATGCCCTGTCCTAGTCTTCTGAGTATAACAATTTTGCCTTTATCTAAAGCAGTTCAATTCTTGCTCATAACTGCGGCATTCAACACATCAAAATGAAGTACTTGAGACCGTTTCGGAAATGCCCTGTCCTAGTCTTCTGAGTATAACAATGTTGCCTGTATCTAAAGCAGTTCAATTCTTGTCCATAACTGTGGCATTCAACACATCAAAATGAAGTACTTGAGACCGTTTCGGAAATGCCCTGTCCTAGTCTTCTGAGTATAACAATTTTGCCTTTATCTAAAGCAGTTCAATTCTTGTCCATAACTGCGGCATTCAACACATCAAAATGAAGTACTTGAGACCGGCTTGCCTGCTTATATACCTCTGATCCTGACATGCGCAGTTGTTACGAGACAGTAGCTGCCACTCATGAAACCTGTCTGTGGTCATTATGTTTTGGGTCATCAGAATATATAGTCCAATTTAGAAATATCAGTTAATAAGGACAAGTATATTTAAGAAGTCCATGGGAAAGATATGGTGAATGATCGAACGAGTCGAAAGTGGTTTGCGAATTTTCGTACTGGAAATCTCTCGCTGAGCCATGCTCCACGTCTGGGTAGACCAGTTGTGGTTGATAGTGATCAAATGAAGGGATTACCAGGGTTATACAACGCAGGCGATTCAGCCATTATCCTCAAAATATATAAATTAAACGTTGAAAATCATTTAAACCAGAGCTTTCCAAACTATGTGCCGCAATACGTTGTAAGTTGTATATCTTTCTAAAGATACTTTTCCTGTGTCGGTTCAACTTCTGGGATGGCATTTATATATTTGGCTTGGCTAACAAAACTTAAGTAATGTGTTGCAAAGAACTTTATGTATAAACAGTGTGACGCCAATGCAACAAGTTTGGAAAGCTCTGATTTACACCAATAATGTCTGACTTTCTGCTGAACTGCCATCATAAAAAATACTTTTCCAGAATTCGTTTATATCTATGACATACGGATTGATCAGATGATATGAATAGAGGATATATTAAAGTCTTTTGTTTGCACCATGCTAGTAAGTTTTCCTCAGCAAAAATGGAATTTCATTAGTCTTTCTCTCACCACCAAAGTTACAGACAAAGGTGCATTATAGAGTGAAGAGTTCGAATGTTGTTAACTGAAAATATGTTGAATAGCAACCAGAAAGAAACGAAATTTTTGTATGATGTAAATGCCCTGTTTTAAAAGGGAACATTAGTTTAATTCATTGTTGCTGTCTGCACAGGAAATAGATTTCAAAGAGGGAGAGGAAGAGTTGTTCCCCCTTAGTGTCTTTGAAGTCACGCGAGACAGTAAACGGATATGGCGAGACTCCAGCAAATAATACGTACCACGCCAGAACCTGAAATTTCTGTGACGGGGAAAATGAAGTAAATGTTGAGCTTTTAAAATGCAGATTGTTGCCCAGTCTCTAGAACTGTGGATACTGGCATCATTCCAGTTTTTGAAAATTACTTACAATACATTTTTTTTCGCTTATCCCTTACTGAAGTTAATAAGATTTTGGAAAATCGTAGTCTCAGAAATTAAACTTTCATGAGTATAGAACAAATCTACTTTCAATGATACGACTAGATCCTATACAAATTGTTGTCACGATAGACGCGAATACATTTCCTAAATCCTAAGAAACAATGCTAGAAAGGAGACACTCTGTAATCATTTTGGAAAGCTAACCTTCTTATATTGGGGTCCTGCAAGAATTGTGCTGATTGCAAGCATGAAGGTCATTTAAAAATAATATCCTTTATGCAGATTACCATTATAAAATGGAGACATTAACACCCAGGTATATAAATGTTTGGCCATGCAAACCTTTTCTCATTGAGAATTACTTTTTCGGATGGTGAAGCTTAAATTCATCCCACGATTACTATTTAGAAACTGTCACCAAAGCTCTCAACGTAGGTTTCTTCAGTTTTTAAGTGGGTCATGCTGGATATATAAGCAACTATGCATGCATGTATGTATGTATGCGTGTATGTATCGCGCGTACAGTCTGAACCATTGGAGTTAGGTGGCTGAAGATCAAACAGTACTCCTTATGTCTAGAAACACATAAAAGACAACGATTAGGAAAGACTAGACCAAAGTGTCTTGATCATTCGAGTGAGGTGCAGAACATGAATCGATATTCCAAAATACTACAGAAACTCGAGAAAAGCCAAACTGTATGGGGTGCAAAACGTGATAAAAAACAACAATGACGAGGGAATTATTCTAGATGAACGGAATTGAATGGTTATATAAGCATGTTCTAAAGTGATGTAAGAATATAGGTAGCTGTGTTGTAGCTGATTTGTAAGTGAGAATAATTTTGTTCAACATATAATTTCCACTCAAACATACATAAGAAATGTACACATAAAAGGATGCGTGATACAACGCCGCACATGCAAAACCTCTTAGTGGAAAACATTTCTGTTTACACATACTATATAACATATTCAAATCTGCTGCAATTACAAAGCGTCAACGATAAACAATAACCCATAAATCATAGTTGTAAGTAATTAGTATTCGACAAAAACTCAATATTTGTAGTTAATGTTGTTAATATTTAACATTTTCATTGAAAATCATAATTTGTTTGTCAAACATTATTCACCTTCATTCATATTTTCCAGTTTGAACTTCATTTTATTTTCAAATCGTGTGATGTGTGAAGTTTTAATGGCTCTAAATTTGTAGTCCATGTATGTGAAGTGGAAAAGTACATACATCAAAATATCTAGAATTTAGCCTTTACATTCAAATCCAAGCAAGTCTTCAGATTCACTCAATTTAAACGGTATAAATTAACAAATTTAAATTTTGTTTCGCAAAGTATACTTCTTGAACACTTGTGTAAAGTTCTCCAAATCTTTAAGTATCGCTTCCTGAAAATTGCATTGCTTAAATTTTGATTCCCTGTAATCGATTTATTGTAATATCGCAGACGTTTGATACTGAGAGATAATTTGTGAGGTTAATATAGAATTAAGTGCTTTTGAAGAGGAAATCTTAACGGATTTAATTGCTGTGTTTTTGTATTGAATTTTGGGAATTTCCTCCACGTTTCTGTTTATTATCTTTAAACATTCAATCCGATTGCTAATGTTCCACTATATTGGGAAAATGTTCTATAAAAATCAATCCGATGTTATCGTCTTAAACTTATCGAGATAACGTAGACCAAACCAATGGGCTTTGAAGAATTCTTGACTGAGCTATAAATATTTATAAGGAGAGCCATTACGATAAGTGCAGTTTCTTTTTGTTTCTACATATTAATCTCGTTCTATGAATGGGTTTTATTTTAACGGTAAGTAACGAGGTACCAACAGCATTTTTTGATTTGCCTGCGTTAGTAAAACTTGCGCTGTATTTCATGTACCGCACAAGTATTTAAACAGAACTACCTGCGTCCAGATTGAAGGAGAAGCGTGTTAGGATATCGTATCCCCATAAGAAAAAAGTGTACACAGCCTTCTTAGCATGAGTAAATGTGACTGGTGGTTTTCCCTGGAGATCGAGTCTCCAGGAGTTTCCGCAGTATTCTGGCCGGCTTCAGCAGTGCTGTCGTCTGGATAGTCTCAGTTCTTCCCCAGATTCCCAGTTGCTCCAGCCTTTTTGGTAGATTCTTGGGGGCCGTTCCCAGGGCTCCGACCATTATTGGCACCATTGCCACCCTCATGTTTCACAACTTCTTCAGCTCCCTGGCAAGGTCCAGATGTTTATCTAACTTCTTACTCTCTAGCAGCTTCACCCTGTGGTCCACCGGACAGCGAAATTTACTATTTGACATGTTATTTGTTCTGATCTTCTGGCCTGGATGATTGTGTGATCTGTTTGAATCTCAAAATCCCAACGAATTCTGTGCGTTTCATTCTCTAGGATCAGATTCTTGTCTTGTTGTATAGCGGCTGTCCTTGACTTCATCATAAAGGAAACTCGAAGACTTGCTTATAAAAATATCTGGACATATTTTTATTACACAACATACATCTTTGTCGGCCGGAGAGTGAAGAGTGGGAGAGAGATGATAAGGAGAACCGCCAGGCTGTCCCCAACAGGGACAGCGGTCTTGTGCCTTTCGGCTGCGCTGATGTATGTCTGTCTTCTTTGAGTGTCGAGATTTCGGTCCGCTCCCAGGGATGGCAGTCTTCTGCTTTAAAGGTTTCTCTAACGCCTACGTGGTGTCAAATCACGGTGTCAATCACCGGTCCCCATTTCCTGTTTTGAACACTGACAATATTTAGACAATATACCTATTTCCTGAGGTGACTGGGTTCACTTACATTTCCGCCCAGCTGCCTGGATACACATATCATAACAGTCTGGTTTTTGTGGTCGAAGTGTAGTCGCTTGCACACTTTTCAAACACCTACCTACCTACGTAACAATGGTGCGCGTAGTAGATCTCATAGTCTCGCACAACTAGGCAAACGTGGAGTTTCCAAATGCGAGATTTCGTTGGTTTCAAAGTCCCACTTTTCGTGCGTCATCGTTTACGCTTCGTATCGGCTGCTAGTGGGCTCCTAAAGAAAATAATAGTTTTACTTTCGTATTCAATTAAAAAAACTGAATTAAAAGAAATATGTGAACCATAACAATATGAATTGTAAGATTATAATATATTTATTTAATTATTTATTTACAAGATTTTAAAGAACATTTGTGAACAATAACAATATGAAATGAAAGAAAGGGAGAAAACTAAGGAAAATGAATTGAAAAGAAAACATGGATAAAAGATAAAAAAGATAAAATGAGAAACTTAATAAGAAGAAGCCAAAAGAAAGTAAAGTAGTGCCCTTACGCTGATTACGGCATCAACCGTAACACATCATACGTTTCTCTCCCTCGGTTAGTTCTTCGAGGTTTGCGATAGCGGTGACAAGCACCCGAAGTGTGCGTCACTCAAATCACCATACACTACTTTATCAATAGCTGGGAGACGGATTCATGCCTTTCCAAATAGCATTAGTGTCAGTCTCAGTCTCAGTCACAGTCGGAGTTTGAACTTGAGTCGCCCAGTCCATTTTCGGCGCTGCTAACCGATCGGCCACCGACACTTCGTAGAAGCCTAAAAACAAGGGGTGGGGGAGAAGAGAAGAGGGACAGAGAAGAAAATTGATGGGACGAAGCAAAAGATAACAAAAAAAACAAAAACACTAAGTACAATAACAAAATGTCAATAAATGATTTAAGAGAAAAGTTCGTTTTTCTTTTATTCTCACCAGATGCCAGATACTTTACAACCGGAACACACTCATACACAGAATCAAACAGAAAAGAAAAACCCCACACACGATGAAAACAAATAGGAAGAACAAAAAAATCTCCTGAATAACAAGGTGTCAAACGAAGCTTCCATAAAAAAACAAACAGAATCAATAAAAAATCATTGGACAATAGGTCAGTGAATCAAGAATAGTATGTTACAATCAGAATTTCGTTAAATTTAGCGTGTACTGAAATTGATTGACAGCTTTCACGTGATCAACTCCAATATCAAATAAAAAAGTTTGGGAATGAATCAGTTTCAATAGATGACAGCTTAATTCAACTACGTCCGCTCGGATACTGTAATGTTTAGCACGTCTGCCTCTCACGCAGAAGGTCCCGGGTTCGATTCCTGGTATGTGGAAAACCCTTCATTAGGACAACTCTTCCTGTTCACTCAGCAGCTAATTGAGTACACTCGAAGCTGTGTGGTTAGGATGGAAGTATCCCTTCGGTGGATTTACATCCTACCAATGTTATGATTTGCGTATCCGGCCACCTGTGGCGGA
>VCCN01004182.1:4016315-4035830 GCA_006491835.1 Architeuthis dux | reverse complement strand
GATAAGATTAGTACGTGACCAAAACGCCATATCATGTTCCGGTGCTAGAAATCAGGTCAGACGAAGCAGAATTCAGTGCCTCAAAGTGATCCGCGAATTCAGTGCCTCAAAGTGATCCGCGAACCGGCCCCGAATCGAAGCTATCAACGGGAATAAAACGAACCCATATTTCGAAATTGAAAATAATGAATGCAGTCGTCTTTCTCACCCGTCACGTGGGCGAGCCTTTCTCCGGTATGGACAAACAGTTTTATTTCCCTCCACAGAATATTCGCTCCCGTAAATGTGCAACCAAACGACGAGACGTCTCATGTCGGCAGAACATGTAAAATACAAGATGATAATTCTACAATAAGTGAGTGGTTCGTTTAAACTACGAAATTCTAAAACCATTGGCTATACCTACAACGAAAGATACATACGCCTAACTTTATAATAGATCTGATTAAAATCTATGCATAAACTTATAATTATATAGGAAACGGGAGCACAATAATAATGACATAGATTAATTGATTCTTTTAATAAAAGATTTATTTTTTTCTTTTAAGAACATTTTTTTTTCTTTTAAGAAACAATTTTGTTAAATATTCATTTATATCATCATAATCAGCCGTTATAAGTCCACTGCTGGACAAAGACCTTTCCCATCTCCTTCCATGACGACCTAGATCGTGCCACCCCTTGACGGGAAACAATTCTGTTTCATCCATCCATCTTGTATCTGGTATGTTTCTACTGCGTTTACATGGGCAACAATCGGATAGCCTTTTCCCCCATCTATTGTCATCTCTTCTTGCTAGGTGACCAGCCCATCTCCATTTTTGCTGCTTAATTATTTGTATAATATCCTTCACTCTGATCTATATTGATCTTGTACAGTTATTTCTAGCATTGCTCTTTCCATGGCTCTCTGTGCTATTCGAAGTTTGTTTTCAGCTTATTTTGTTAATTTCCATGTTTCGCACCGGTAAGTCATGGCTAGTATTATGCAACCGTTGGGTAATTTACGCTTTAAGCACATAAGTGCTCTTCAAAATGTATCTATTCATACCGAATGCTTTCCAACCTATTGTTATGCGTCGTTTTATTTCGCTGTCATGGTCTTTTTATAGCTTTACTACCTGTACTAGGTAGATGTATTCATCAACCTCTTCTAAAGTGTATCACTAGAAGAAATCTTTTTTAGAAGAATTAATTCATCTGCACCTCCAAAAAGGAACAAAAAGCACACCATAAGGTTAAAGTGAAAGTTGTGCAACCCAACAATGAAGAAAGCCAGGGCACTAAAAGACGCATTACTTTTACGAAAAATATTGTTTATCATGAAGTTATAAATGAGTAGAATATTATTTTTAGTACTTTCTTTTTATCGGTTTAATTTACTCGATGTATTTTGTTGCATTGTATACATATAAATAGAGCATTAAAATGCCAATTTGATCTTTAATCCTTGGTGGCTGTTTTTAATTAAACCATGGAATTTCCACGGTCAACCAAAACAGTCATCAAAATTATTAATATCGGTTTATTCAGATTTTAAATATGTCTGTCTGTCTATCTGTGTGCCGCGCATACAGGCCGCACCAATGGAGCTGAAAGGCTGAAAACTTTAATATTTGCTCCCTATTATGTCTAGAAAAGACGTTTGATTTTGTTTTTTTTAAATTTCCCAGTGAAACAGGTTTTTCGTGGGGGTTCAATGTACAATGAGAGTTTCTGCTAAATTGATTCCTTCTTTGTATCCGGCAGCATTCACACTTGTTTTTCTTTTTAATCAGACCTTTTTAGTTATCCACCTCTCTATTCATTCTTCAGGTATTCTTCTTCCTCTCGTTACTCCCCCCATGCCTTTAACTGATTTAATTCTCTCCCGCTTCCCCTCTTCCTCTCTTTCACTGTGCCATTCTTTCTATTTCCATTTCTTTATCATTTTTGTCCTAACCTTCGCAACCTCATTTACCCTATCGCAGTCTCTTCATCTCTTACGTAGAATAATTGTCAACAGGCCAACATCCAACTTATAACTTGGCATATCTCGCACTCACACAACAGGGGAACACCCTCAGTTCCCCAATCGTGTCTACCTACAACCAGAAAAGTAATCAGACAACGGTCGAAAATTGAAGTAATGGTGATTTGGACGGCTGACCCTTGAACTATTAACAAGATTTAACAGTGTAGAATTTGGCAGGTATCATTTTTGCCGTCATTTTCGGGGGCAGACTGAAAGTGCAATATCCCCTGGCCTTCATCCAAACCTGCCACGAAGAGGCAGTGCACCGAATTCATGCCTATATATCCCCAACCGATCACCCCACCGTGTCAGTCATATCATTTGATAACGTTGCCCAGTGATTTACAGCCTTTTCCCCATCCCCACGGCAATTATGCTCCCTGGTCTGAATTGATTTTTCGTATGAATTTTTTCAAACGAGGGAGAAAATTAAAATTCTTTTTTCTTTTGAATTCATGTGCTTTCATTCTTTTAGACCTTCAAACCTTCCAAACATTTGTCAGTTTTGAGAAAAACAAACTTTTCAAAAGATTTTTTAATGTGGGTGCGAATGTCTCTTTTTCTAAGTGCTTCTGCCAGATCGGTAGTATATTTTAAGGGATCTGACTCTAACCCGACAATAAAACATGTTTTTCCTTGAGCAAAAACCCTAAACCTATGCATAACCATAGCCCCAAGCCACGACAGGCACTATTTAAATCTGATGGTCTGCTTTGATGTTCAAACTATTAATGCCAACACTGAGCACAAGAATTCTCAGTTCTGAGAAAATATTATTTTTTAAGGTTTTACGCGGTCCTGCCTGAGCGTGGCCCTGCGTGGATTTTCCCGAGAGTGTGTGCCGGCAATTATGTTCCTTTGTTCGAATTGATTTTTCTAGTTTACATACATTTAGTAAACAGCAGTTTCAGAACTTAGAATTAGATCTTTTTAGAAATAATGTTTTCTCATTGTACATGTTTACCAAAAAAATACTTTCTTTTAAAATAAAAGATAAAATGAATATCTGAGTAAATTAAATCTTTCACACTTCATGTTTCATTCACTCTTCATTTACCACTGTAGTTTCATTCACCGCCAAAATAATTTCATTCACACTTGGGTGAATCATTCACCAGTTTAAGAAACACTGACTTAGACACCCTTTCACTACATTGTTTTTTGTATATATACTGTTTACCTAATGCTAGTCAATTATGCGGAAATATTTCAAAGACTGGCTTGTAATGTCAACATACTCTGAGTTGATTTTGTATGAATTTAAATAAAACAAGACCTGTATGTATTTCCCGGGATACGGACAATAACCCCATGACAATGCCCCCTGAGACAAAAACCGTGCTAGACAATAACCCTTCCCTTACCGGACACACACCCCACATAGTAGAAAATAAAACAGAATTTGTTTAACGTTTTTGCCCATCACGAATTTATCAAGGGAGGAAAAGTGCCCATCAAAACATAATTTAATTAATGAATAGTTGTGTTTCAGGGCCGGGAACATTTTATAAGGTTTTATTCTAGAATTTTTGCACAACTTAACTAAGGTGGTACCGATTGGAATTCTGAGATTTTTGTTCCTACATTGGTTCTCTCTCTGGTGAAAATTCTTATTTAAATTCAAATTTAACATTTAAAAATTACAATAAAATTAACACTAAACCGTTAGTCAATTTAAAATTAAATGAAACGTTTAAAAATGCAAATTACAATTATTTATTTCGTTTAATCTGTATTCGTGCCCTTTCATAAATTTCCACTCCACCAATTTCTCTAAACTAAAATTAGAAACATTTAAATTCAGAAATGATATCAACTAAGGTGAGTAAATATTGTATTATTAAATTCTTTATTTGTGTCGTATTATCTGTACCCGTGTATAGATTTTAATTCTTCATTTGTGTCTGTAATATCTTCAGAACAAACGCGATTATTTAGGACTCTAAACTTCTCTAGATTCTGGATGTTTTTAAATTTAAATGTGGCTGGATTCCGGGATATTCTTTATCAGGTAAATTACATATCATAATGTTAGCTAATTAAACATTATAAATAGATTTTGTTTTATCTTTTATTGTGAGGTAAATGTCCAGTAGAAATGGGTTTTTTGTCCGGTAGAGGTGGGTTTCTCTTCCGGTGGGGTTATTGTCCTGGGGTGTTTGTCCTAGGGCGTATTGTCCGGTCAGATTATTATCATGGATCCGTATTTCCCTGAGTTCAAACTTGAAACTACCGTTATCTACTTACAAAATGAACAGTGTGATTTCCATGGTTCTCTGTCCGTAACCATGTGTAATATGATGAGGGCGAGACATACTTAATAATTAAGTTCATTAATAAATTTGATTTAGGATAAATATTCAGATGAAAAGCGTTTAATAATATTTTAGTATTTAGGTTAGGTTTATTTAGGGGTTATTGTGGGTCTGTTTGTATATGTGTGAGTGCGGAGGTGAATATTTACATTTGTCTGTTTATACGTATGTATGCGTGTGTGTGCGTGCGAGATAATTACATTCCTCAAGCTAAAAGACCTTAGATGATAGCTTCCCGTTTCCCACTGTTCAATAGGAAATAAGGAGGTTTAGATCACCGATAAGAAGGGCTAACCATTTTGACCATTAGGGGTCTGGAGATTGAAATCCCGTAGAGTCTAAATAAAGATAAAAATAAATCTATTTAGTGGTAGGCGAAAGGAAAGGAAGAAAGAAATGAAATAAAGAAATTAAATAAAGAAGGGTGAATAAGTTAGGACGGAGAGGAGACGGAAGCAACGTAAGGACAGTCGAAGTTTAGGAAAGGAAGGGGTAGAAAGAAGAAAATAAGCCACAGAGGAACAAGAAAGGCAAGAAAGAAGGAAACAAAGGAAGCCAGTAGTGTATAAATAAGCAGATTTGGGGGAGAAAGGTGGTTTTCGGCCTCCGGCAGCGCTGCCGTGAAGGTGGGGATCGCTTGGGTCTAACTACAACTGTGTTTTGAAAAGACGATACAGATGTACCTTTATTTTGTTGATATGTTGGTCGGTGACAAAAAAACAAAAACTTCCCAAAAGCTTTGATCCGCTTTTCGTCTCCTGTTTACACGTATGGAACCACCAGTGCATATGGTACACAGTGGCACACAGGGCACACAGTGGCACACAGTGGCACACAGTGGCACACAGTGGCACATGTAATGTAATCATTACGTGGTAACGTAACACATGGGCTATTTCCACTTACAGGTAACACGTTTGCTAATAAAACAATATCTCCTACGCACCATTTTAAAAAATGGACTCTTCCACTGAAACGAATTTTTTTAGTTTCTCTTATAGAATCATCTAATAGAATTCAAATGCAGGTAGCCCCCACTTTTCGAAAATTCGCATTACGTCACTTTTTCGCTTTTGTTTTGTAGCGTGCCATTATAGAGGCAGCACACACACACACACACACACACACTCTCTCTCTCTCTCTCTCTCTCTCTCTTTCTTCTATACCCCAGTCTCCTGTACCTCCCGCCATCCGACCTCCGATGTCTCAGCCTGACATACCATCCTAACCCTTTTGGGGGTCTGGGACGCTAACAGCATTTTCTCATATACACTAATGGCAATCCCTTTTTCTCTTTGCGCCATTTTTGCGTACGTAGGAACGTTTCGGGTAGTGGGAAAACCTGTATATCAGAGAATGTTCTTTCTAGGGAATTAAGTAGTCAACATATATTTACCAGAAGGTTTTACGAGGGCCCGTTTGTCTAATGGCAAGAGTGAGTTGCTTTTTTGATGTCTTGCGTTTTGTGGAATTACAGTTGAACATAAACGTTGTGCTGTACATTAATTATTAATTTCCCCTTTTCTTCCTAATTCATTACGTTCTTTTGCTTCGAGGTTTATTGCTTGATTTTATGTTAGTCTTTGTCAGCAAGAAGATTTTATTATCAGGTTATATTTCCCTTCGTCTACTAAAATTACATTACACCGTTCTGAGAGTGTAGGAAATAAAACACGCTTCGGATACAAGAAAATAAAGAATTAGAACTTTGGAAAACTGTTAAGATGAAAACTTGCAGAAATGATGAATGGCTAATACAAAGTGACAAACTCACGGAAACACTCAAGCCATCATAACATTTGGAATAGTTACACTACTGTGTACATATATGAACACCTATGCATTCAGTGAAATAATGACGCTAATATTAGAAGAACAGTATATTTTAGGCTGTGCAGTTCATCATCATCATCATCATCATCATCATCATCATCATCATCAGCAACAGCAGCAGCATTTGAAGTCAGTCATTGAACAGAGACCTCCCCCAATTAGATTAGCCAGATTTCTCTATCGTCGGCGTCGCGGTGCCAATATCTTCTAAACTTGTCTAAATTGTCATGCCATCTTATTTTTTGCTGGACACAATTTTGCATATGATCTCTGGGGATCCAAGCTGTGAATCGTGATGTTCAGTGGTTGTCTGGCATTCTTGCAACATGGCCTGCCCATTGCTATTTGAGTTTATTAATGGATTGTATGACATCACTGACTCCTGTTTGTTGTTTAATATACTGTGTTGTCTTGTGATCCCTCCCTGTGCACGTTGAAGCGTTCTAAGTTTGAGAGCCGATCTTTTGGTTAAGTTCCATGTTTCAGCTCCAGAGGTGACTATCGGAAGGATGAACTGGTTGTATACCCTTCATTTTAAAACTAAGGTGATCTTCTTGTTCTTAAGGATTGATCTTGCTCTGCAGGAAGCTTGCCAACCTGGAGTGATTCTTCGATTGGTTTCCTCTTCTTTTGAGGATTTCATGGAGTCAAAGTGTGAAACAAATAGTAACACGCCTGGCTGCTGCAGGGTCAAACACGACTCCCATTTCTATTCCGACTGACAGATGATTAATGCAACTTTTTTATTGTATAAATAACATTATAAAATAGATTTTTGTAGATATGTATGACTTCAAATAACGGTAATGGCACGTTAATTTTATATATCACGACTGAAGATGATTACTGAAACATGTATTGTAAATTAATGATCGCAAAATCATAACAAACATTTTCGTAGTTATGCAGGTATTATCAGTTTAGCTCAGTCGGTAAAAGAGCCGCCAATCGATCACTTCTGTCGTGATTTCAAATCACGCTAGGGAAATGTTAATTTTATATATCGGTTTGGTATAACGTGATGGGACAGATAAACAGTGACGAGTTTTCTCTCTTAAGTTAGGCGAGGGCTGTTGTTGTTACGGAGGAACAACAAAGTTAACTCCAACCTCCAACTTGGACTGACATTTGACAATAGAAACAAAAAGAAAAAAGACACTTTTAGACTACGTTCGATCTGATGCAAGTTTGTATCGATGGAGTAAAGGGACGGTAGCTCAGAAAGGCAGACGTTGCTAGCGTAGTAAACATTGCAACTTTGGAAAGCTTTATTGCATGGATTAATATGCTAGGATAATGTTACACAGTTGTGTAGGGAGAACTAGAAGATGTTTTATGAAAGTGGGAGGTGATAATTTCATAGGTTTCTGTTGCTCATATATCGCCCTCTTTTTAAATCTTCGTGTATAAATACATTTTGGTCAAGATCTAGTGCAAGTCGGAGGCTAGAGTTGACTTTGTTTTTCCAGGTAACAACAACAACGACAACAATCCTCACTTAATTTATGGGAGTGACCTATTCACTCTCTGTTTGTCCCGTTACGTTAAACAAAAACAGATATATAAAATTAACACTTCCCTACCTTGATCTGAAATCACGACCAATTGATTGGCAGGCGACTATCTTACCGACTGAGCCAAACTGACAAGTCTTGCCTTATGCGATAATTTATGTTAGAAATACGCAAAGGCTCATTTCATTCTAATAAATAAATACATTTATACTAAAACATATGTATTTTTATAATGTTTCATATATTATATATATAATAAAAAACGTTGCAGCGATCGTCTTCTGTCGAAATGTAATTAGGAGTAGAATTTGACCCTGCGGCAGCCGGGTTTGTCCTAAATGCATTTCCATGTTTGCTGATATTAAAACACAACAATACTTTGTTCTATCCTTACTAACTGGTCTTACTGTAAATATTTGCAATTCAAGAAACAAATAGGTTTATCATTTAATGATAGATATGAAATGATAACAAAAATTACTTTTTAATTAGTAGCTTATCCAATTGAGAATTTAGAGACTTAATGGAAAACATATTTATTCAATTTTCAACAATCTTTGAAAACTATAATTCTCATGGACCGATCACTTCTGGTTCGGTAGGCTGTGGTTCGGTAGGCCAAGTCACACCAACGACCTTTAAAATACTACTCAATGCCTCTCCGGTAATCACTCAGCACAAGGCTTAGGATTGGGGGCCTTCTCTCCGCGCCTAAAGGGGGTTACGACCAAATCACGTTGAATACATCGGTTCATCAAGTTAATCAACGTCGAAACTGGTCAGCACCGAAATAGGTGAGCATTGCGTGGTACCAATTGCCATAAACATAACAAAGCTTCGACAGGCGTGGCAAGCCGAAAGTGGGTCTTACTAACAGTTTCCCGTGTGTACCTATCTCTTCAACACCCTCGATGAGGGTATTAGTGGAGAACGATGATACATGTACGATTCTCAAGGATAACGGAAACTCCAACTAGTGGATGTTTCTTTTGTTAATATTTCAATGCTTTGTTTTACATCACGCTCAGCACATTCATTATGTGTTATCTTCATTTGGTTTTGTATATATGCAAATCAATAAAAAAAAGAATAATCAAGTAAAATACACTAATAGAACTAGATGCAAAGATTCAACCAAATATCAGTGAATAGGACAAAGAAGGGTTGATGAAATAAATGTCAAGATATAGGTAATTCGAAAATGACGACAGATCTAAAATTAATTTATCTACACATTAAAATTGTATAATGGATTATTTGTCTTTCAGCAATTTAAAACCAGAGATAGCAAACTGATAACTCCTATATGTGGTTTCTCCTTGGATAAAAGAAGAACAAATGAATGGGAAAATCGAGAGGTACATGATCTATAGCACGTATCACTTACTGATGCGTTTGGTAAAGGTTTTAAATAATATCATTTAATGAATGATTAATGGTATCGTTCCAGCATCTGTTAACCACTGTCTCCACTGTCTGCCACCGGCTCATCTTGTGCTGTCCTCTGTTTCTTTGGCCTATTGGTGTCTAGTTGATGGCTTGATTCACGGGTCCCCAACCTTTTTATTTGATACAAAGTCCTTCAATTTGATGTCTATGCTTTTATGTAGGCATCTAGTGTCAAAGGCATTCAATTCCTTCTTCCGGGTAGTCCTAAGCTGCCGGTTTTCGCAACTATAGAGCATCACGGATACCACGTTCGAATTATGGAACAGTTTTGTTTTCAAGGGAAATTTCCTGCTGTTTTATATTTTATCAAAAGGTAAAAGGATATAAAATAAATAAGCTATACAATCATCTATAACACATTTATTGCACGTACTTCTGATGTGATATGCCTGGATATTATTTACTCGCAATGTCCGAGTTCTTAACAACAGATCGAACATTAATGGAAAATACTTGACTCCATGACGCGTGCATGGATCCATCGAAATAAATAGAAAGCATAGGATTTTCGAAGTTATCTTTTGATGGGCGAGGATCTCTAGTAACGATGCCCGTACTGAAATACCGAAATACCCCAACCACTCCTCGTTCCCCCTCCTATATATGTATGAAAGTGTGGGGGAACGAACTCGCGTTAACTGTATTTTTTAGAGTAACGTCCCTTGCTAGATCTTACACATTTTCTGGGATTATTTTGCCAGGCTGTATTGACAGATTGGTCTCATTTGACAGTCTTCCAGGATGGCAATCCATGAGATCGAACTAACGCATTTATGGTCTGACTTTCAGGCTTGTCTTTTTTAATATGCGGCCTCTTCAATTACCGGTCTCCTTATGATTTATCTTTCCAAAGGAACTTCAACTCTTCTAGCTATTTTTCCATTTAAGTCTAAAAGGGCTGGTTGTGAAAACAAGGATACACGTACACTGTTTTTCAACACCATTTCCATAACGTGATTTTCAACTTCAGTTGATTCCAGATCTTCTTTTTAATCACTGAAGTAGATGGACTTTGTGTACTGCTATCTCTCAGTTACTGCTCCTAACATCTTAGGATGAAAGTAAAAGCTGCAAGTAACATTTTTATATTTGATGCCTTTGTAAATGCATTTGTTGAAATCAGTAAAACTACTGAATTTTGCATCACATACTTTTTTACCGACACCATCTTCTACATAACATTCACACAGATAATAATCCCCATCTGTTGTGATTGTAAAGTGTTCAAAGACGGCCGACTTTATTAAAAGCCTGTTTACCATCGTGAATTTGCGCAGGGCATATAAAGTCCATGACTATGTAATGTTTTGAAATCTGCTAAGAACTTGAAATCAGCCTTCAGTGTAAGTCAACATATATCCTGCAAAGAAGAAATAGGTTAACCGAATTAGTATCTGTGAAAAAGAGGTGTTAATGCATTATATCACAATTTACATTAATCGGAGTTGCTGTCGGCCCATTCTAACGACTTGCTGTTACTTGATCTCCACAAAAAGCCGCAAGTCAATCTGTTGTGGAAACTCTACATAATATTTGCATGTGAAATGATTTCTTTCAGAAATCATGATATTCTCACATATATTTGATATAGGTATGCGTGTTATTGGAGCGTTTTATGCATAGCTATATCATAGGGAACTCCTGTGCGTCTTCAAAAGAGACATTTTTTGTAGTAAATAAATGTAATACCTAATTCATATTATTTTTTCTCTGTAGCAGCTTTATGATAATTAGAATATATTTGCAGTTTTATCAAACAGAAGGAATGTATTTTCTCTCGTTGTCCGCAATCTCGCAATTGCTATTGTAATTGAAGAGAGTAAAAAAGTCTCCGCCAATCTTCCTCCAGGTTTAAGTCACATGTGCTGTAAGCATGAACGGTTTTGCATGAAAAACGTTTATTTTTCACCCTGGTACGTAACATTCTCACTTTGACAACCGTGTGCATAGTTGATGATAGTGCAGTCTCTGTTTATGAGACGTGGCAATAAACAGTATATATACTACATTCTATGTGTATGTGTATGTGTATGTGTGTGTGTGTGTGTGTGTGCAAGAAAGACAGAAAAAAGGATTCCCTAGTTTGTCTCATGCAGCATTCACGTTTGCTTTTTGAAAATTAATACTTTTATTTTTAATGACCACTGCCAATCAAAAGGCGAGAGAAATAACTTATTCATTGATTCTTCTTTTTTCAAACTTTTGAATTGATCACCCCCCCACATCCACCTAACACGGTATGCTGCTAAAAGACGTCTGTCACGTGATGGTTTCTATTGAGTGACTAACCAGACCTGCCTAGGTTTTGTCTTTGTTCGCTTGTTCATCCTTTCCAATGTCCGTTCGCTTTCTATTTCTCTCTTTTTCACATCCACCGATCCATCTCCTCTCACTTATGTGCCGAACACGGGGAAACTTAATTATAAACCAAGAAAGTGTCACAGCACAAAACTAATCTCAAGTGTAAAAAAGAAATGCTCAAAATTAAACCATGAAACTCATATAGCACATAGCTAATCTATTTACATTTAACAGTTTGCAATTCATTGTCATAATGAAGGCAGAACCCATCCTGGTATACCACCTACGAATCCCGCTAAAATATGTTTTATGGCGTTATGATTGATCAAGGCATAAAACACCGCGCCTGAGTAGAAGCGAACAAATGATTTGTGTCTTCACTGATTCACAGTTATGGTTTTGTCATCAGCGCCCAATCTACATGATGACTCGAGTGGAATATTACCAGGACCAACCATAATTCTTGACTGCTGCCTGATTTTTCTAACGTTTCTCCGCAATGCCCCACTTATTCATACCCACTAGAGCAGCAGCAAAAACAAAGGGAAAATATATTAAGTGTATTGTATTGTCTTGGAACATTGAGATTGAGAAGAGTCATTAATATTCCAACGTCAGTTCGAACAATCCAATCTCTTCTTCCCATCTTTGATGCTAACATGCTCTTTCGGCCGATTCATTCTACGGCCTTCTGTGGGTGTAATATGTAATATCCGTAAGGAAAGAGGGTCGCTTTTTATTTCTCCAGTAGTGCAAAATAATAAAAAAGAAGGAGAAAGAGACCGTGAAACAGACTCTCTCTCCTTACAGCTATTACGTATTACGATGGGAAGAATATGTTATATTTTCCAAACAAAAATCAGAATATATTAAGTGGTTTGACTCATTTAAGATTGAGTTTTGTGCCTTGAGTTTTCTTAGATTGAATTATGTATATAGTTGAATGGAGAATTTAAGAATCTATAGTCGGGGGACATTTATTTAAAAAGGTTTTATCCACTAACATTTTGAATGGCAGCTCAGATATGGTTGAAATCATACTTTCCATTTCTGTAACTTTGCATGTATAATGTTTTATCTGGTTAATCTACAGTTACTTTTCGCAGTTCATCATATAATTACAACAAAAAAGCCTGTGTAGTCACTAAAAATGACCTAAGTTAACATAAACACAAAATAAAATATGAAGTTATCTTCAATAATGCAAGCTAAATTCATCGTTGAAAGAAAGGTTTCAGCCAGTGGATAATATTAACGATAAAGCGACGGGGTAGCTGATGGTTATCCTGAAAGATGACTTTGTAAACTGTATAGAAAGGAGTGGAATAAGGTACCATCGCCCTAGGTCTGCTATCTTTTCGTGCTTTCCACGCTGAAAATAATGTACACACCTACCCCATCAATCTGATTGGGCAAGTTAGTTCTCTTGCTAGTAGATACAGATGTTTATTAATATATTGTTATAATTGAGAAATATAAAATCTTAAACCAGACAGAAGAATGTATTTGAGTAAAACGTTAGATTTTAGGAATATAATGACTACCTGGTATGACAAGTGGAATCATATGTGAGTGGACCTCAATGTTGCATTGTAATAAGGTGTACATGGGAAAAAAGGACAATAAGAAAAGAATGACGACAACACCAATGACTTGTTTGAAGTTTGTTTTGTTATTTTGCAGAATATTTGTTTTTCCTATGCCTCAATTGCATACAATTACAGCGTATCAAGGAGGCCGGCTTACAATGTACCAACCAGCCCCAACACATGGCTTTCCTTACGTTCTATGCCAAGAAAAGATTCTGACAGAAGCTGCTTGAAAAGTAGTATATATACTGTTTATTGCCACTTCTCATAAACACAGACTACGCTGTCATCAACTATACAATACAGCATGAACTAGGCACTCGTTTATCAAAGTGAAAACGTTACTTTCCAGGGTGAAAAACAGTGTTCATGCAAAACCGTTCGTGCTTACAATACATATGACTTAAACTTAGTAGAAAAATGTCCGACATTTCTCTGCTCTAAATGAGGCTAACAGTGGCGTCATCAAGTGGTGGAAATAAACATTAATGCAAGTTATTCAACCTGCCACTGTGCCCAATTAGCCACGGTCTCCCCAATATATATATATATATATATGTGTGTGTGTGTGTGTGTGTGTGTGTGCGTGCGTGTGCGTGTGTGTGTGTGTGTGCATGCATGCGTTAATGAGGTACATGGAAAATATGTCATCAAAGCTTTTCCATTACGCCTGTATACTGAGGAATGACTTATTGACAAACAACCCAATTCTATTCAACTGCCCATCACCAAATAAATAAACTTCAATACAATTAGATGTTATATGTGCATATTGTAAATTGTTGTACTTGCGAATAAAGAATCATAAACATATGTAGGAATCTCATAAAGCGAATGATTTAAGTATGACAGCAGCAGAAAATAAGAAAGTGTCTGTAGCTTCACACCTGAAATGAAGTTGATCGCACGATTGAAGTCGTATAGTGTGTTCTTTTTGTCTGACTGTATTTCCAACCAAACTGCAGGGCTGTCTTAGGAATATCTGAGGCCCCCGGATAAAGCACTGTACAACAATACTTTACAGTACGATTCTGATTAGTGCGGGTTTTGAACAGTACTGAACATTTTGTAACAAATTAACCACACTAATCAAAGTATACCTGTAGTGGATTTGTCCCTCGGACCTTAGTGCTGAATCTGATTTCATATATGGATTCAATAAAGAGTCAGAAACTGATTTAAAAAGGAATGTAAACGTAGGTTTAGAGAAGGCTTTCTATGTCTGCTATTTAAAAACATGAACTTTTTTTTCAAATTGAATTTCTTGGCCTTAAAATCGTTGGGCCCTCGGGCAACTACCCAATGTTCCCAGGCGATAAGACAACTCTGCTAAACAGTACTTCTCTACAGGTTTCCTCACTCACGTCTTTATAAGTAGACATGCTCAGAGTCAATATCCGTTTTAAAGAGATGAGACTAAGTCCGGTGTATTTGCCACTTCGACGCGATCACGTTTGTAGACATAATACGTTCACAGACAACAATATAAATATATGATCAAATCAGTGAAACAAATAAAATAGCACGTTAAATTATTTTAGAAAGGAAGAATATAACAGTCACCTGGATTTGTACAGATGTATAGGTCGATATACCCGTATATGCATATATTTTAGCAATACATATGCATTTATATACTCCTCTTTATCATGCATAAAATATTTTAAATGTGATTTATCGTTGAATTCATTCGAGATATATTTCATATCTATAACTTCCACAGGTGATAAATATAGATATAACAAATAAATAGAAAATAAATACGCTATATTGAAGTTTCATTTTCAGCACAAGCGTTGTACAAAAATAGTGACGGCTAAATTTCCCTCCTTAAAACCTTTTCAGTCCTGATTCTTAAAAAATCTTTGTAATTCAATTTTCTCATTTATATTTGAAGGTGATTTAAAGACAATTAACATTGAATGATAAAGAATCATTTAGGTAAACAATAATATTTGTTGAAAAATAAAGATTTAACTTACAAATACCAGGGACACGCAGATTTCGAATTAATCGACAAAACCTGTCGTACTTGAAAGTACCGTTGTACATAAAGGGTTGATAGTTGATCAAAAACAGAGAAATCATGTTTTACTGATTTGCCGGAATGATTATAATATCTTACAGCAGCCAATCGTTTTTGGCCATTCGGATCAATTCAATTTCATGTTTCTCTTAAAATTGATTTGGGCCTTGATGCGTAATTGGAAAAGTAGATATTGATTAGCTTTCAGCGATGTGTCTCTCACTCCAGAAAATTCAAAGAAAGAATGGAAGACATACTCAACAGCCCATTCGGCTGAACACTGATCATTACTTTAATTTAACTTATTTCCATCTATTTAAGTATTTAATTGATAACACAATTACGAGAATAGACGATTAGGATCATGGTCTGGCCGCTAGAGTTCGCGTATCTTGCTGGCTTCAATAAAATAAACTTATTAGTAGTGATTTTGCTTCATTGGCTCAATGGATGTCTGACTTCTTTCCTTTGATTCACGTTAAATCTTTCATTCTAAAATGTTCTTTGAGGAATGAGGGGATTGATTTGTTATTTCTTTCCATCTTTCTTTATGTCTCTCTTCGTTTTTCTTTAAATACTTACTTTTTAACATGATTTGGGTTTTACTGGCTTCCCCATTTTTCTGACATTTTTCTCTTTTATCCACTTTTCTGTTTTAAGTATGGGATTTTCGACATTTTTCCTATTTTCCTTAATATAGTCATTTTTTATGTTTTTCTCATTCAAATGTGTAGCTGTAGATACATTTTTAGATGCAAAATCTTCCCTTGCACCGATAACCGTCACTGACTGACTGACAAGCTGACATACTGAAGCACTCCACTAATCTTCCGTCCTCCCTTCTATATATGCTTGAAAGTGAAAGTGAGAGAACTTGTGTCGAGTGCATTTCTGAGAGTAACTAACGCATCTATGGTCTGACGTTCAGGCTTTTTTCAAATAATTCAACTTAAGTTCCAACTGATGAACTTCAGTCTTGTCATAGCGTTTGTTCTTTTCTTTCTTTTCTTATTTAGTATTGATTCGTCTTTCTTACAGTTATTTGCCTTTTATTCCTTTCCTTGTTTTTGTATTCAACTCGTCTTTCTTAATCACACTTGTACATTATTCTTTACCTTTCTTGTTACTTTTTGGTTCTTTCATTTTATTTTATACACTTTGACCACATTCACGAATACACATGTGCATTCACATTTCTTCAATACACATTTCCAATCTCATTTCTCCCACAAAACATCGTCTCTGTCACACAGTAATCTTTCATTTCAAGTCAATTTCATTTTGTTTTTCATGTATTCAATTATTAATTCAAAATTGCTGTTTTCGATGTTTGCTAGCTTTTTGATATTCTTTTTCTACATGTTTGCCCGTTTAATATTCTAACAACCACAACATCTATGTTGTTTAAAACAATGAACAATTGAATAAGTGCAGTCTTCTTATAATAGGCTATACTAAATGCCACTCATGTATATTTTGTTTTGTATCGAATGTAGAATCCCGACCCGAAAATTGATTCAAGTCTGAAGCGCACATTTTCTGATTACACTACAATCATTATTTAATGTAATTCAATCAAAACAAGAATTTTTTGATCTTCACAATATACTTTTATTTAGTTCAAGGTGTCTGAATTCTACATTTCATCCTTGTTTTGATTTAACTGAATTTAATTTTGATTACGGTGCAATCTGAAAATCTCCGCTTTTGACTTGAATCGATTTTGGGTCAGTATGCTACATTTGATCCCTTTCTCTTGGTAAACCGTACAAGAGGCGACAAATTGTACTCATTGCCATATAATCCATTAATCTGGGGTTTTAAGAGTCCCAGAGTGAGCCCAAATGAAGAAAGGGATAATATAATGATGAATTCCATGTTATATTTATTATACGTGTCAGTTTGTTAATCATTGTGAATAGGACTTAATTATAAAGTCCTATTCACAATGATTAACAATCACTCTGAAATGTTGTTACGACAAGCGTAAAGATGTGGGTTTTGTTCAAACATAGTTTTCAGGGATCGGATTTGGCAGTAGGGACATCGCTCTCCAGGGATGTCTGCAAGATGTGTTCTTCCAAAATGAAATGTTATACATGCAAACGTCCTCAGGACACTTACAGGCAAGAAATCTCCAGCAAGCAAGTTTAAAGTCTGTAATATAAATGGCAATGTTATTGTATAATGAAATCTTAAAGGAGATATAGAATATTTCTTTTCAATTCTCAAGTATATTTAAGTTTGTAATACATGTTGTATATTCAAACAAACGATATGAATTATCCGTTCATTTTTTTTGCTACATTGTTATCATGAACGATTATTGTTTGCGTTTTCCTTTATCTTTAATTTTGCCAATAACATTGGAAAATATACGGTAGTTTCCTTTATTCAAAAAGAAACCTTTCATCGGGTTATATGATAGTGTAGAAAAAAGGATATATATCCTTTAACAAACTTAATCGATTCTTCGAAGGCGGACAAATTACTACAATGGATAAGAGTTACGTTATAGGAAATATATTAAATATTAATAATAAATTTATTTATTTTATTATAATATCACTTATCTTATTAAAGACTAGTTAATACCCGAGAAAAGGGAAAAACGGATATATTTGAATTTCTATGAAACGATTTCTTAAGAAAAAGAAATGGTGAATGTGTTTCAGTTGAAAAGTCCATAGTTAGAAATGGTTGTTAGGGGGTATTTCTTATCAGAAATATGTTTGCCCATGAGTGTTATGGACAGTTAACAAAGAAAATCACATTGTTCGTTATTATTGTTGAGTAGTTAATATTAGTGAAAGAATTCACGGATGTATTTGAATTTCTATGGAACAAGAAAAGAAATAGTGAACATATGTTTCAGTTGAAGTGAACACAGTTTCAAATGGAGGGTAGACAGTATTTTTATCAGCAATTCCTTTACCGCTGAGTGGAATAATCGGGTATTACGGACAGAAAGAACAAAAAGGTCATCCTGCTCATTATATAAATATCTTAGCACTCTATCCTGGGAGATCCCATGAAGACCGAACCCACTAACAACGGCCAACAAGATTAGCTTGCTAATCATTGCTATACGACGTGCAACCGGATCTCTTTTTTATCCATATGATTACTCAGCAATGTTTGATATCGGACCATCAATACTGGATCAGCAAGAACAGGTTGCTGATCATTTCAATACGACGTACATCCAGATCAATTCTTTTTCATATGATTTATTAACATACAAGTTTAGTATCAGACCATCAACAGTGGGGGATACAATGTACACTGAACCCACTAAAAACAGACAGTTTAGCCTCCAGGTTATTGCTATATGAAGTGTGTCCTGATCCATTGTGTTTTATTATAATCTACTCGTCAATTACAGCAGAAGAAAATTCACGGATATATTTGGATTGAGACTTTTTTAGAACAACATTCTGAAGTTGTTTACCGAAATGAGAGCATAGTCTGTAACGGTGCATAAGAAGTATCTTGTCAGCATAATTCTAACCCACCAGTGGACAGGTCCAGTGTTTCAGACAGCGAAACAAGGGAATCACACTGTACACTATTAGACTAGATATTAACTTAAAATGAGTTGGTATAGGGCCATATATTCTGGGAGACCCGCTGAGGATCGAACCCACTAACAACGGCAGAATTAGCTTGCTAATCATTGCTATACGACGTGCGTCCTTGTCTGTTTAAAGTTGTTTTTTTTCTCCATATTATTTATTAACATAGCATAATTTGGTATCAGACCATCAATGGTGCAAGATCCAATGAAGATCTAAACTACTAACAACGCTCAGCAAGATTACTGGATAGTTGTTGTGATGCCCGTGTTATTGCCTTGTATATCTCATTTGACAAGGTTTGGCACAGTGGTTTGCTTCATAAACTTACCATTCCACAATCAAATATTTCCTATCAGTATGAAGTCTTAAGGTTTTAGTCAATGGCCAGTCCTCAGAGGTTCATATAATTAATGCAAGGATCCATCTTGGAGCCTACACTTTTCCATTTGTTTATAAATGATCTACCCGACCATGTAATCAGGTCCTTTATAGACTCATATGCGGATAACATGAGTCATCCGGACCTGGCACCAGATCTGTCCAGTGAACTCATTGTGATTGTTAAATCGGGTATCAAATGGATCGTTAAATTCAATCCTTCCAAATCCAAACTATATTGTATCTTTCACCATCACCGTGCAAATCCTGACTGTCCACCTATCCCGATGGATGGCACTATTTTTGAGGAGTCCCCCTGCCTGGATAAACCTCTATGTGTCAGATTCATACCTAATTTGAAATGGGACTCTTACATTACTTTTGTTGCCAAAGACACAGCTAAAATGGTAGGATCCTTTTACCGATCGAGAAGCTTTCTAGCACCTAAAGCACTATTATACCTCTATATGCGCCAAATCTGCGTGCACATCTTAGCAGGTTCCTCTCATCATACA
>VCCN01004182.1:3946012-3959095 GCA_006491835.1 Architeuthis dux | reverse complement strand
CACAGGCAGAATCACTTAATGACTGAAGAACCTATGTTGACAGTATTGTTTGATGGTTTCTAATATATCGGGTATAAATCTGTACGTAAGTTACTCCGTATTGATTTTAATTCTGATACAAGAGAAACGAAGATATTATCCATATTTGAAAACAATATTTTCAGTCTGTATAACGAAACGTGCACAGAAATAGTAAGTTGTACAATTTAGAGACTGAGTGGGGTAAGTTGGGGAAGGTATATTTAGGAGAAGCATCACAATAAATTTTAATTGGAAGACTCAGAAGTAGATTTCATCTGAATGAAAATGTATACACGGGGACTGATACGTCCAGGGCTTGGATATTGTATTACACTAAGGAAATATCAGAGAACAATATTCTATAAATATTTATGAATTAAAAATATCACGGATAAACATCAGTCTTCTTTTGTTTTTCAAATCAGGGAAACGAGACGAGAAAAAAAAATGAAAATACAAAAAACATTCTATCAAAAACGATTGTTTTTATTATTCAACTAATGTACCCGTGTCGTAAAAAAATGAAGAGTGTTTTTTTTAGAAACCGTCCACTAAAACTGTCTGCAAAACTGTCAAAATGGGTTTCTTCTGTTTTTGAGTTGGCTATCTATATATGTATTTATCACGCGTACATGACACACCAATGAAGTTAGAGGGCTGACAATTTCAACATTTACTGCTTATTAAGTCTAGAAAAAACTTGTGTTTTTAAATCCACTCCCTATATAGGTTTTTAATGGGGGTTGCAATTTACAATTTAAGTTTATGCTAAATTGATCCCCTAGTTTGTGCCCGCTTTAAAAAAAAATTCAGATTCCTTTAGTGATCTTTGCCCAAAAAAGTCGAGAGAAGTAACTTATTCAGTGATCACCCCATTTCCCAAATTTGTTTAATCACCGCTAACACGGCATGCTGCCAAAAGACATTACTCATATGGTTTCTATTGAGTGACTAACCAGACATGTTTATTTTTGTTTGTAAAACCATAGAGTATGGAGCTAATGAAGTATTTATTACATTTTAGATCTTGGCTTCTAATTGAACAGCGGATAGCTGCGAATCGGGCGTTACTTTTGGGACAACCTGTATTTCCTAGGTAACACATTCAGAAAATATGTTCTCAAACAAAAAGAGGCTATAAATAATAAAAATTGTCTTCGCCAAATTGTCAGCATAAATCTTTAGCAAGTACTCAGACAAATATGATGCGATTGTCTGAGTTTGAAGATAATAACTAATTAGTGCAAATCTGCCAAGGAAGAATTAAACACTGTATTTCGACAATGACTTCACCACGACTCTAAACTCAAAGTCATTATGATCCAGTCTCTTGAGATTTTACACACGCAAGTCTGATTGAATGGAAAACTTGTTGGAGTGAAACGTTCAGTCTCCTGGCACTGACTTCAACAAGACATGTTGCAACTTCATTGGACCGGACACCTTATCCGCTTCAAAGAATTATGCATGTACGATAATATTTCCTGTCTGGGAGAAAATGAAAAACGAACACATGAATCCTGCCAAATGTGAGTCAAACGGGTGGATAATGATTGCCAATTTTTTCATAAATCGGGTGTTCAATGACTTTTGTTGGCTGCATCTTTGGCTGGTCAGTTGAAGTCGGAGGCGACCCGAAGGCGCCTTTTTCTTTTCGCTACTATCCTTTTTTCTGAAAGGATAGGGCGCGACTCCTATCTCTGGTCCAATAACCACTTTCTATCAATCCTACTTTTAGCAGAGAGGCATTGAGTACCATTTTCAAGCCGTTGGTATTACTTAGCCAGGGATTGATCCCGGGTTGCTCACGGCACATAGTAATGACCTGACTCGACGTTGCTTAACTTCGGCAATCCTACCGGAACCGGTGTGTCCAACGCGATTTGACCGTACTGTATCGTTATGACTTTTCATTGGTTTAGAGTGTGCATCTTGTAGTGAAAGACCTGACATCAAACCCACCAACGACATGTAGTTTAGGCACAAGAAGTGAACCAAAGCGATGCATAAATAATGTTTCAAATATTGTAGCTAACGGTTGTATGGTATCTAGTCATTTTAACTCATTCATTGCTATTGAGGTTTTACGAGAACATTAATCTCTCTTGCATTACTAATATCATTAAAGATATGCTTTTGTTTTAATCTAATCAATAAATATAACATCCTCTTTCTCAATATCGTCTCAAACATCAGATACATCTTTATGACTTTGAACAATAAAGTTCAAAGTCATGAACAAGAATACACTTCACTTTAAAGAAACCAGCCTTTGTTTAGGTTCATTCTTTTTCCGAGGCATTTCTTTTCTTTTAGGAAGAACATATACTGCAGATTATTCCTCTAGATATGTGTTTCTTAAGTAGTCTGATCTGGCTACAGGGGATACCTCTCCAGCTGGTTACAGTCACCCATCTTGGTAGTGGACAGTCCCGACGTTCCTTAACTTCGGTGATCGTACGAGAACCGGTATATCCAACGCGATTTGGCTGTAACATTAAGAGCTCTAACCTTCACAATTATTATTCATATTATTACAGAATAGGGGAAATCGGATGTCGTGACCCTTCAATAGTTTTTGATAAATCACAGTGGACTTATAACGGCTGCTGCTGCTGCTGATGATGATGATGATGTTTACACCTAGTAATTGTAGCAATAATAATTATCCGAATTTCTTCAATGAAGCATTGTCATTATCAATTCTTAACACAAAGCAACAAAATTAAGATGAAAGAATAACTAGTAAAAAATTAATAATGATGATGTGTCACCGATGAAATTCGGTCAACTCCCCCAAGGTGAATATACGTTAACAGAGCAAATGATTTTTACATATGCACATCGCATTCATTTCGAAAGAGTTCAAATAACGTTTGTCATGCTTAACAAGGCGAACCCTTTACATTGATCTAAGTAACATTGTTATGCGATTTTTTTATATGGAAATGTTTTGCTTTTAGAAGGAGAGATTCTGAGGAACAATGTCCCAGAGAACATAATTCGAACCGGTCAACCACCAGTCCTGATCGCTACCACTAAGAGCGAATGTAGGACGCTGGAGCTGTTGTTATGTTGAATTAAATAAGAGAAAACTGGCGCTGATCACTACCCTTGCAGAAATAGTGTGGAAAAAAAGCGGCACATGATTATTATTCAATGTCATTCGGATCTAATTATCCGATTTGATTAAAAGGAAATCCTTCAAATTACCCAGGCTTTTGTTATCCAAGAACTATTTTTTTCTGGATTTACAAGTCTCACAGATTAGTGAATGGGATGTGGAGTAAATTCATCACAAACAATGATCCAGAAAAAAGATATGATAACCTGCCTGAGCTGAATTGCGTTTCCTATCAAGAAAAAAAAAGGTGAGCGAACTCGTTCAATAGATAGTATAACACAATACTCATATTGTGTGCGAACATCAGTTCTATTGTGTACGTACATATTTTTATGGGTTTGAAAACACATTTCTTCAGAGTAGTATGCGGTGGCATAATATCTTTTGATTGTTACATACAGTATCGCACAAAAATGCTTTAAGCTTTTTTTTTTAATTAATCAGCTTAGTTAGCGGATATGATATTATAATAAATATTTCATCAATAATGCCGATACAAATTTGTAGGAGAAAATGTCGCTTAGACCTAGCACAGATTACACAAATTAACATATAAATATAAAGAATAAATGAATCGTAATGTTGGAACTGAAGTCATTGAGGCAAGGGGAAATAAGGAACTGTAGAACTAATAATGCAGCAAAATCAAAGAATGTCTGAAAAGGAGAGAAATCTGCTATAGTGAAGAGATGAGTAATGTTCATAATTAAGTGAACTACATAAATTGTAAAATAGATAAATACGAATTGTTGAATTGTTGGAGTAGGACATTGACGACGATTCATTAAAACTTATAGATCATAGATGATGCTTAGGGACGAGAAAGTGTAAAACTCATTATAATCATGTGTGTTGTTATTCATGCTAGCATGGTTCCAATTATATTAGAAACCGTTAACCAAAACTGTCAAAATGTATGTATAATACGTACAGGCAGCACCAATGGAGCTAGAGGGCTGACAATTTAAAAATTTACCCCTTAGTATGTCTAGAAATTTTATTTTTTTGGTTGAAAATTACAACCATAAATAGGTTTTTAGTGGGGGGTTCAATTTACAATGTATGTATATGCGAAATTGATCCCTAGTTTGTTTTAATTGATCACTCCCAACACGGCATGTTGCCAAAATATATTGGTAACATGACGGTTTCTATTGGCTGACTAAACAGACCTTTCTTTTTCTTCTGCTTTTCATCTGGTTATTTGCTATTCGGAGGTTTAATGTGTTTATTTTCATACTGACATATACAACCCTTCAATGCAAAATATTCTCCATTCCTTACGAGTAGAATAATATTAATTGATTTTCTGTCCCTAAAATGTAAGTATGATAATAAACCTCTGTGACAGGCACTTTAAATAAAGCACTGAATTAGTGACTATATGTTTCTGACGATAGCACAGTATAACTATTGCATTTGCGATACAGCTCAATGCAGGGAAATTTAATCACAGTAACAGTGGTTACAACGTTCCTGATCTAATAAACTATTGACCTTATCAACATTCACATAATGGCATGAAATACATGCCCAGCCAACTAGAAATGTCAAGTACAATGTAAAGCAATCTTTCCCAAACGTGTTTAAACCACAGCCGCTCTTAGAGCATATATTTCATCGGCGAACCCCGCAAAGTCAGAAAGAAATGATACATTGAAAATTATTTTTAAAAATATAAGTTAAGCATTCATTTTATAACCAAAAAGATAATTGTAGGAAAGTATCTACATGTACTTGATTAATTAATGTAAAAATAATTCATGTGAAGGGTGGACCTGATATGATGGCACTAAATCTTCTTGTCATCCAACACCCCTACCACCCCCTTGCCTTACAGCGCCCTACTTTGGGAATCACTGATGTAAAGGAACATTCAACCACGTCGATACACCAACTATGCTTTCATGGCATTGTCTTTCAAGGATCCTCTTAGGACAATAATGGTTATGCAGGTTTATAATTCCATAGATGCTTCTATCTAGTCAAACACACGACTGACCTTCTAGATTTAGCTGATAGCATGATGACCCATATTAGTACCAAGTATGTTTAGAACGGGCAGAAAAAACAGGTTAGTTTTCTGCTTAGTTTGCACCACAGCAGTCCTTTCCCGAGGCACCCCATGCTAGAAGCAAAGTATCTGGCCTTAGATATAATGATCGCTGCTGAGAAATGAGCCGTTCAGTGGGCATGTTGTATAAGTCTGGACCAGCGAGTTTCATCTAATAGCGTCAAACTTTACTCGTTTTGTCGTCGTCCAATCCTGGCTTCTTTGACTGTTCAGTAATCAAGTATCCTGGGTTCATTCCTGGTTTCTTTTTCACTCGTTCCATTCCTCCACCTGATCGCCACAGTGATAGCAGGAGATGGTTTGACGTCAAGATGCAATTATCTGAATCGGCCGTATCAACATCAGAACAAGGAGAAGCGGGGAACGACTCGGCCGCCATAATAGTAGACTCTCCTCCAGTGAACACTTGGGACGCATCAGTTCTGGTTCAGTGCTTATCATCAAGATTACACTGCAATAACAAGTCGAATGTAAAATATAATCAGGAGCGTAAATTGTCTGTGACTCTAGACCTCAGATTTGAACTGAGATGAGCAGAGATGAGATACGAGGAATGTGGTAGACGTGGCTGAATAGAGTAGGAAATGAGAGGAAAACATAGAAAGCAAATATAGGGAAAGGAGAAAAAAAAGAATGTTTAAAGAAACAGAGAAGTGTTTAGATGGAAATGAAAAGGAAGCGAGCGAAAAGGAAAAGATTAGAAAACAAAAAAAAAGTGACCAGGTAGAAAAGAACAGGCCTGGCTGCTGCAGGGTCAAACTCCACTTCTATTCCAACGGATGATGATTACTGCAACTATATTGATGATGAATACAAAAAATATATATATATTTTTCGTATAAACGTATTTATTCATTGGAATGAAATAATCCCTTGCGTATTCGTTACATAAATCTTCATAGGCATGTAAGACTTGTCGATTTGGCTCAATTGGTAAGAGAGCCTTCGGATCACTTGGATGTGATTTCAAATAACGGTTGGGAAATGTCAATTTTATATATAGGTTTGGTTTAACGTGACGGTGCTAGTAACAGTGAAGTGTTTACTCCCCTGAATTAGGTGAGGATTGTTCTTGTTCTTGTTGTTACGGGAGAAAAACGTTAACTCCAGACTTGGACTGGAGTTTGAAAAAAAAAGAATAAATAACAAAAAGTAAAGAAATTACAGATAAAAGGAGAATGATAAGAAGAGGAAGGTGTTGGAGGAAGGAAGGAGAATGACATATTAAAATGTAGATAGGTCAAAACAGTGGCGTAGTTAGAGTCAACTAGATATTAATGAAAATCCCAATTAATAGACATGCACTATCACTTAATTGGTGAAAAACAACATTCAAGGCAATTCATCATCATCATCCTTTTGGCGTCCGTCGTTGTACATAGACCTTCCACTAGATTTGACATACCTTTCTATCATGGGCGTCGCGGGGCCAATACTAGTTCGTCACGCCATTTTATTTTTTTGCCGGCTACAATTTCGCATATGCTCTCCGGGGATCTACGTTGTGAGTTGTGAGGAGAGAAGTCATAGAAAGAAACTTATTTCCTTACAAAATAAAGTTTTTGTTTTGATGTGCTGAGAGTATTTGCATTTGGCCATTTTTGCGGTTGTTTGTTAGTTTTTAGCCAGAAACTGTATTTTCCCCTCCCAATTGATTCTTCACTGTGTCGACTACATCAAAGGAAGTCGAAAGGACATTGGTGCGTTGCGATGACAGACACAGGTTGTCTGTTGAATTTGGTAGGTGTACTGCTTTGATATGGGAACGGCATGATTTTCTATCTCATTTGGACCAGTCCATTATGAGTTGTAGGATCTCAGCAAGCAGACACTACATACAACCAAATATACAACCAAACGTACATATATATTTGCATATTTGGCTTTTATATGTCTAGATGTCAGTAGAAATGCAGTAGGTGAACTATAATTTATAAAGCCTTTTTGATCAACCTCTATTCGTTGCTCGGGGGAATTGTTATATACCCCCCGCCCATCGGCTAACCCTCTGGATCAAAAGGGAAGAGAGGGGAAACTAATCATAATTGTGATGTAGATGAAAAAAGCTACAAAAGAGAAAAAAATAGTGAAGATGTGTGAAGACAAAACGATAAAAGATATAAAAGCTAAACAGTGGGTGAATGGTGAATTATAAGATATAATAAGACAATACGAAAGTAAGAACATATTAATGATAAACAGACAGAACATAGGGAAGCAATTAGTAAAGACTACACGAGATAAGGTGACTGTTGGAAGAAGAGAAAAAGAACAAACAGAGAAAGAAAAATATGGAAGAATAATAGAAAAGAAGGGAAATGAAAACAAAATTCATTGAAATAAATGTATCATCGTTTTTGGACATGTATGGCAAGAAAGGAATAAAGAACTTGAGAGGAAAGACAGAAGGGAAAATATTAAAAAGACCAGAAAAGATTTTGAAAGGATAGTGAAAGGGAGGAAAGGAAAGCAATGGAGAAAATGTTGAAAGTTAGCTGAATATCTCAGTAATCGTATTTCTCTAATTTAATTTTCAAGTTCATATGATTCCATCTGATGGGATGGAGGTTGCAGGCAAAAACTGGTGTTATTAATTAAACAAGGTAATTGTTAGATCTCAAGTTTAGTTACTGCGACGACAAATCAGACCAACGTGAGAGGAAAGTTGATGGTGGTGAGAGGGGAAGATAAGTGAGTGGATTGCTGTGTAGGTTGGGTCTCTTAAATGCTATCAATTTGAGAAGGAAGCTATTGGAAAAATGTAGACATACTCTCAAGTTGTTTCTGAGATTCAAAGGTCAACTATTTTGATTATTATACATATTTTGACTAGTTTCTCACATTTTCATTGCTATTTTCTGTAACGTTGCTTCCAACTGATCATTTTATCGGCCGTTAAACTGTTGAATTTCGAAACGAAAATAGTAGCTTCCGACTAGAATAGAACACGTAGGCCTATACCAATTTTGCAACCAAGTATTCACGGTTATTCACACCGTATTGGTTGTTTATGTTGTAGCTGTAGGAGTAGCAACAGCAGCAGCAGCAGCAGTAGTAGTAGTAGTAGTAGTAGTAGTAGTAGTAGTAACAACAGCAGCAGTAATAGCTTTTAAGTTTTCTGAAGTTTTTAGATTAAGTATTTTCATCATTAATTCTTTATTAGTTTTAGAAGTATATAGAGCATGGAAAAGTTATTTATACTTACTAGCTGACAATACACGTCCCCCGGGCAGCAATTACCAGTTATATGAAGCCTACATCCGTAAAACATTAACTCGCAGTTTTACAGACTCCATATAGCTAGTGTTAATTAAGTGTTGTTATTAAGTAAGTAGCAGTTCACGTCAGTTTACTGTTTAATTTACTCCAAAGAAAATCAAGTATTAGAGTAAATTTAAATACATATCTTCGTTTTGGCAGTAACCTTTAGTACTTAGTAAACGTAACGATTACGATTCGGTTTAAACGTTTTTGTTTGTGTGTGGTAATTATTCAATGGCAGGCATCCTAATATTTGAATAGCAAATAAGTAATGTTATGTGCTTCATGAGGATACATAGTAGTTAACATTAATACAATGGGCTTTGGTTAAACATCGTTTTAGTCAACATCGCAGTTTTCGTAGAAAAAACCTTTCATTCACCTTTTATGTAATATTATATGTATACTAAAATTATATAATTAAACCCCTATCAAAATAAATGCAGTGGATGTAAAATGAATTGAAACACAATTTCGACTTGCTTACGTTTATCCATATAAACAAAACACTATAACGATATAGCCGTTTTAGTCTTCCGTATTTAAACATTCTAAGCGTTACGTTTTGTACAGTCTTAAAAATTTGCTTATTAAATCACCTAACTCTTTGGAAATCATAGTCTAAAACCATCTAGAGGGGAATATTTCAAGCCTACAACCGTTTGTGTTAGGTAAAACAAATCTTCAGGGAGAAACGTCGTGACAGAGAGGTTTAGCAAATCTCAATGCCTTTTTTGACTGACATTAGTTTAGGTACAGTGAGTGCAAAAAGTATCCGATGAATTTCAAAAAGTTCCTTTTAACCTCAACCTTATACCGGTTCAAAATTGACAGAATTTTGGCCAAAGATTAAAAACATACACAAATGAAAAGTATATTGAAACAAGATTGAACATTGAAAAGTTATGTACACAATTCAGGAATCTTCGGTCCAAATTCTGTAAATTTTGAAGGTGTATAAGGAAGTTGAAATAAACTTTATGAAATGTATCGTATACTTTTTGCACTCACTATGCATCTGTATACGTATTTATTCTCCATTTAGTTAAGAGGAAATATTGCCATCGTTGTTCCCGAGGAACAGGAGAGAAAAGGGAGGAAGAGAGCGAAAGACGAAAAGATGGATGTAACGAACAAGCACACATCTCGGACTATTGACTGGATACATAAAAAAGCAGAACACACTGTGAATAAAAATGAGCATTCTGCCTTAATCACATTGTTTCTTGTGAGGGGGATCCCAATTTGTTTACAAATACGTGAGGCAGTTATATTGCTGCAAAACAAACCTGTGAAAAAAGGCCACCAATTTTTAACTTAATTTATCTGGTATCAAATCTCGCTGCAACAGGCAATCTGCTTTTTCTCCCGAATCCCAGCCCTCATGCCTAGCCACTGTCAGCTTACTGGGCCTCTCTGTGTCTCACTCAGACTGAATGACTCACCCCCACCCCCCTTCTAGCCACCAACAACTGCTAGTACCTGCATAGTGACTGATCGACAAATTCACCGGAAAGCTAACGGCTTTATTCCCATTGTCCTGTCAAGAAAATATTTAACTATTTAAATATTCGGAACTGTCTACTTAGTCCAGAAGTTCTCAGAGATTTCCCTCCAGCGTAACCCTTCATCCTGTCCGCTCGTGAAGAATATAGTGTAATATGTATGGATAGCATGGGGGAGACACTAGACATGTAGTATTTATTTGTAATTTAATTTAATTTTACATTTTAATGAGATAGACCGGCTCGGCCTTTTGAAACAAGTATCGCAAATCCAGGAACAGTTTCAAAGAGACACACCCGATTGCCATTATCAATTGGCAGTCTTGCAACTAATTTATTTTCGGTTATACATATTGCTGAAAACTCGTTCACAACGACTAGTAGATGCAACTGAAAGAGGCTATCCACACGAATGGGGAGTATCTTACCATGGAACACCAGAATGTTGTTAACAAAGAGGTTTCAAAAAGATATTTGGCTGTGGCGTTATTTATAAATTCCACAAATGTATCTTGCAGATGGTATTGAACTGATCAGGGATTACTTCTGAAGGGATTTCGATCGTATTCTAATCCAATTCACTAATATCAGAAAAATAGGCATATAACACATCAGGTAGCGAAACTGAATGCTTCTAGGCTAACACACTGACTTCATTTATGCCCTCTGATTCCATCGGTGTAATGTTTTCACTCATATTCTCAAAGATTTGATAACAAACCGCATTAAGGTTTTTGTTCAACACCTAGAGTTTCATCCGGAAGGATTCTAGTTTGTCGACGAAGTCTATAATGGTAGCTAGGTAGCCTTTAAATGTCTTGTTGATTGGATTAGCCGTAAAAGAATATCATTCAGGTAGGATAACTGCCCTCAATTCGTTTTCAGAAAATATATCTGCAAATTTGATTATTTTATCCTTCCGATTTCTCAAAATCAAATCAAGCTAACACATTACCCATTGAAAGCCATATCCCTTCTGTGTGAACCAGAAGTGCGTCTTCCGTAGCCTTCAATTCTTGACACAACAAGAACTGACTCGAAACCTGACAATGGTTTACACAATTTTTGGTATTTGTTTCTGAAATTATGGACAACATTACAGAATCTCATTATAATTTCAATATTTCATCAATAATACAAACGCAAGTGTAATTATATTCATGTTATATATAAAAAGGCTCTATTTTGTCAGTAACGCATGCTTTATGTACTTAGCACTGACAATCCCATTCTACCTGATGTTCAATGCATCTCTATAGTAAAATCATCAGTAATGCACTTATTTATAATACTTCCTTCGCTTTTGACCCATAAGAGGGGAAAGATATTTAAGATCACTTTTGACCCCAACTTTTAATAAAAAGTTGCATCGGAATATGAGGCCAGGGAAAGACCCAGCGTGAAAGAAATGTGTGATCAGAGAATGAGTCCAGGTAAAAGAATCTTATGACAGCACGACGTTCTATTATGACGTCCTGAAAAATAGTTCAGAAATTCAGCCCCCCCCTCTCTCTCTCTCTCTCTCTCTCTCTCTGGATGCTTTTAACCATTTTTTGAATTTTGGTCTGACAGAAAGTAAATGTGGCTCTCATAGACCACGTTCGTCGCAGGTAACAAACGCAGTATCCTTGTGTTTTGGTGGATTACATTTAGCAAACGTCATCATCGAGAATGGATTTAAGAGCTGGAGGTAGCGTCTACCTATAAACCATACAGCTCAGTTTCTTTACATCAGGGTTTACAGTTGACTCTTTTGTTAAGAAACCAGATCTACAACTTAGCATTGCAACATCTCCATAAGTTATTCAGCCGACTACAATTTTCTAAGAAAGACATGAAACTAGTTACAGCTCTATATATGCCTTCTCTTTTCGTTGTGCTCACTAAGTGTTGGCAAAACAAGCATTTTCCTTTACTTTCAAAATCCTGTACTTATCATACGTATCTAAGCAGTTGTACGTCGGATGATATGACCGTGGATTCATCAAGAGCGATAGTAAAGGTACATATCGGAGCCTCTTCGATATCAGAAATTACCTGACATGTGAAATATCCTTCGACGGACCGTATCATTTGACGGTAGCAAAGTATCCAGTTTCATTGCAGCACCTTCCCGCTACATACAGCCAACACCGTATTTGCAGCAGGGCAAGATCATAGTTTCAGCGAGTGTGTGAAGTTTGGTATTGTTTGCAGATCACAACCATACAGGAAGCACGTAGGTAAGCTTCATTTTGCTGATACACATGCCCACTCTGGTGAAGTTACATATGTTTTAGATTAGATACCTTCTTTTTGAAATACGATTGTTCTTTGACAATTAGATCAGGATGATTAGTTGAGAAATGCCGTTTCAGACAGGTTCATTGACTAGTTTGATAGAACGTTAGGACACATAACACATTGTGGTTTATCGTTCCCGTCTTTATTTATATGTGTGATTCGCTACAAAGTAAATATTACGGAAAAGGACTGAACGCAAAGACCGCCAAAACTTATATAGCCCCTAAAAAGAACATTAAGAGCATGGGGCGGGGGTGTCAGACAATCGTAGATATACGCGCAAACCAGGGATGCTTGATTTAACGGACTGACCCTTTTGATTTACGCAGTGTTGCCAACTGTGTGTAAGGGTTTACAAGACAGGCGAGTTGCGTTTTGTGATTAGTTCACAATTCGAGCGTTTTTAACAAACCTTACGTACCCCCATGATTCTCTTACGTAACCATAGGGTTACTCGTACTCCTATTTGAGAACACCTAACTTAGACTGTGGTCACCATTGTGCAACTGATGAGAAAATGACACAGTGGTACCAAGCCACCACGCCTTGATTTCAAAGAGTATTCTTCTACTGGAAAATATGTTATTTGATATATTTCTTACACAACATAACCAATGAATAAAACAAAACAGGCGATTATTTACACTATTTACACATGTAGAAGAAGCTGTAAGGGAAGACATATTCTGATGCATAAGAATGAACACATGATGTCGTTTCTTACCCCGACAGGGCCTCTGGATACACTACATAAGTACTTCTCCCAGTGGGTGCCAGTATGAAAAGGTTGTCCGGAGATCCAGCCCTAGAACAAC
>VCCN01004182.1:3918985-3932107 GCA_006491835.1 Architeuthis dux | reverse complement strand
GACGTGTCGGGTAGCAGAGAGATCCTGCCCCGTCAGAACAATTTACGGATCAGAGCCACTCCTTTTTTAAAAGCTTAGTAAGAATCGATATCTATTCTATTTCTTCTAGTAGGGGGCAGATGGATTCAACACATTTAGTGGTTAGGAATCAGATTTCTGAAAATATTTTCACTTACTTCGTTTAGCAGTGGACACTTGACGGCTGCTGCTGATGATGATGATTTTAATTAAGATTGTATTTCAAAGTAAATGAGTATGTATAATCATATTCAAAGGAGTTATCAGGTTATGAAGAGGAGCAAACATCAATTTGCGAGAGGGTACCACTATACACTTCTAACATACATGCATAGTCTTGGCATTCGAAATTCAAACGAAGATAAATTATTCCTTCCTTGTTAAAAATGTATTCATTTGTTTAGTGTGAGATTTATTCAGCAAAAAGACGCAAGAATACAAGATTATACAAGCCCACATACGATACAAACCAAACAAGGTTTCAATTTGCAACCATTTACAAAAAGATATATTCTGATTCGGGGACCACTCTGATTTTGAAAAGACCAATGATCTTAAATGGCAAGCTCCTGACCCATATACTATACAAAACAAACAAGGTTTAAATTTGCAACCATTTACAACGTGGTGTATTCTTATTCGGGGGCCACTCCCTTTTTGAAAATACCAATGATCTTAAATATCCCAAGTTTAGCAACTCCAGAGGGTTTCTTTCTTTGTAAGTCTGAAAAGAGAATTCCCGGCCATAATGATTATAAACTGGATTCAAATTACTGCATTGCAAACGATCGACAAGGTTCAATAGTATTTAATTCTTTTTCTTTTTCAGAACAAAAGATGAAAGGAAAGAATAATGACATTGAAAGAAAAAATGTGGAACAAAACTTTAAACTCATTGACAGTCGATAGTTCAACGTTCAATATATCAGCTTTTGTTGTAGTTAAAACAGTATCAAGTCTATAAAGTATGGGAAAGAGACCAACGCTGTCCGATTCCGAACGTGTGGGATTGTTGAACTTCGGAATTATAGGCTATCACAACGTGCAATAACTGAGCAAATTAATCGAATTCAGACAGTTGTGATTCATAAAGTTATGGGACCAAGAACAGAGATGGTAGACCCAAGAAAATGTATGATCATGATGATAGGGTAGTTCACAAAGAGACCATCACACAAAATTAGGAAGTCAAGATTAAGGCACAACAGATTGCAGCGTCCAGCTCTGAGAACGATCCACAAACAACGCAGCCTGGAATTTGTTAGATTTCATCAGACGTGGGATGAAAAGTCCAGCTCTGAAAATGATAAAAAAAACAACGCATATTGATATATCTGAACGGAATAGCAAAGTTTAACTCTTTATTAAAAAGAATGTTGTTACGTTAACTATGTATATAGCTATAACTTATGAGCAGGCTAAATGCACGTATGATTCATTAAAAGATTAGAACAGTAAAGTAAATTAACTAGAAATGTTCGCTTGCGTTTGACGTTTTGTGGTGCACTGTATTTGTTGCTTAGAATTGAAAAGAAACTATGGATAGCAAGAAAACATATGTAATATTTGTAGGCAAGAAGGCTGTGAATCAGTGTGAAAGATAGCAAATGTAGATCGGTCATCTCCAATCAGTTGGACTCCAATGGTTCTTTTGTCAGTTGCAATTCATCATTCTCCATCATTGGTGGCTTCAAAGTATACATATAATTTATCCTGACAAAATTCAATAAACTTTTCACTCAAATAAAAATATAATGATTATGCAAAATGAGGAATACCTGATGTCATCTACTGTACATGCATTAGTAAAGTTAATTCTATTTCTATTTGTTCAAATATTCATATTACACCTTAGGAGTACTTTATGAGGCTGTTATTCTATTTTATTTGCAAAGATATCTACTTTAAAGTTTTAAAAGTTAACGACGTGAGAATGGCTTATTTTATTTCAAAATGTTTAATTAAAATAATTCTGCAATCGCAAATGCACCAGAACTAAAGGATAACCAGGAATTATTTTTATCATTGTCCATAGTCCCGTTATTCAGTACATGGTTTTCAGTCCCCTGTGTCGTGTCGTTGGCGCACCCCTAACAGGTGTGTATTGGGCGAAATAGCCAGACGGAGCCCATCCCTCTTCAGGCTGCCTCACTCCAACTCTTTACGCTGAGTGCTTCTGTAGGCTCAGTTATCCCTGGCCTTTACAAGCATTACGGCCGTTTTCCTCCACTTCAAGTTCAGCGAATATTTCTCGACTGCTTTTCAGAGTTTTCATCCGTGGCAGACACTATTACCGCACGCTTCTGTAACGCCATTTCTTTGTTCCTATCAAACCACGGCTGGCTGAGAATACGCTCAAATGCATGAGTGAGAGATTTGGGTGGAGACTAGAGCACCGATGTTAGCAATCACATTCTGGAACGGCTTATCAAGTCCAAGCGATGATAGGATGCTATTCTCTCGTGTTCATGATATAATTTAGTTTTTGTGAAGGAATTGATTACAAGATACCGATAGATAGAAGTAAAAGAGATGAAAGAAGAAAGCCTAGCTTTTCGAAGCAACCATTCATATGATCTGTATACCTGCCACTGGCGTTCTGTCTTTAATTTCCAAGATATCTCCAAGACATTTAAAGAGTGTATCTTGTCAGTAATGGTCATCACGGCGCCCATCAAAGTCATTTCGTTGGATTGGCTTCCCGTGTGTTCGGTGGTGATTTTGACAGCATTAGGTATGAGAAAAGTTTCTATTAACGATAATTATACGGGAATCTTCAGAGATTCAAGAAGACTAAAACGAGGGGAAGAATGATTAAAGCCGTACAATGCGCTGCTGTCGTAGGTCGTGGGAAATTGTTGTTATTCGATGGTAGATGCTATGCAGTGAATACGTGTGAGTGAAGATCGGATAACTGTTGGCGAGAAACAAGTGAAATAATTCTAAAGTGTTGTTCAAAGCTACCCTAAAATGATTCACAGATTCAAAGGCGTAGATGAGGGGGGGGGCAAAACCTTAATGATTTATAATTCATTTACTGCATTTCTATTGACATTATACAATAACAAGACTGGCTGCTGTGGGGTCAAACTATATTTGTATAAATGTATGTATATATTAGAATGAAATAAGCCCGTTCGTATCTGTATGAAACAATTTTCGTTAACATTTAGGACATGTCTATTTAGATCAATCAGTAAGACAGAAGCTTGCCAATCAGATGATCATGAGTTCAAATCACGGGAAGAGAATGTGGCTTTTACATATCAGTGTACAGTCTCATTTTGATGAGGATTGTTGTTCTTGTTACGGTGGGAAATCTAAGTCAACTAAAGTTTGACAGCAATGATATATATGTACATACATGAATCGCATAAAAGATAATCCAGCCTTTAGTGTGTCTTTCGCCAATTAAATCATAGTACATGTCTATTTATTGTAGATTTTCCTTTGTCATCATATCTCACTAAATGTTGAAGGGGGCCCTCGAAGAGCCAAGTCCCCAAATCTCTAGCTGCGCTATTGCCCAGATCTGTTACTTTGGTACACAGTATTACACTCGTTAATAGTCTATCAATTTGTTTAGTTGAATTATTGGAAAATATATATTTTACTTTTAACATTACAAATCAGAGGTGAAACAATCTTTATTTTCCAGTTTAGGAACAGAACATGACATAATTCAAGTATTTTAAAAACTCTTAAAATATAGCTGCAATCTTCAAATAGTGTCTTATCCATTTACAAAATTAACACACCCTCAATGAAACAAAATCAACCATTCTATATTTCATAAATTCCGCTGGGAGGGGTGTGCAAACGGGGCATGGTCCACTCCACCCTGGATCAGGCCATCTCATCTAGGGAGTTTGAAAGTTGAAACATTATAGTCAATTGTTTTATGTAACCCCAACTTAATGTGCCCATATAAAAATATGGTAATATTCATTGCTGGTAACAGGGTTGCTACTATGATATATAACGGACACATCCTTTTGACGCCTAAAGATTGGCAACGGACACCCATGCATATGACGTTTTCTAGATGGTCTTTGTATATCGTCATGAATTTCTCTCATCCTAATATAGTCATTAATATATTCAAAGGTAGGTACTTCTGACAGTAGAATCAGTGTATTATTCGGGAATGTATATAGACTTAAGCTCACTGTAGGAAGAGTCAATGGAGTAATGCAGTGGAATTGCAGTCTTAATAGTTTCTCAGGTGTAAATTTTCACATTAAATATCTTTTATATGATTAGACGCTACTAGAAACTTTAAATGATTGTATTTCGCTCAGTACATTTTCAGCGAGTTATTTGTTAACAAATGCACTGATTTTTTCATGTATTTGTTAATATCCAATACATAATTTTTCTTTTATATTGCGAATAATAAAAAAAATAATATTAATTAAGTTATATTAGATCTGGTGACCAAGAAGTTTTTGAAACACATTTGCTCAAGAGGAAGTAAACTTAAAGAAAATAACCGAAAATGTTCAAAAAAAGATAGAAAAACTAGAATGTTCCAGCATAATAAAAGCAGATTATATAAAGTTCAGTGGAGCAGCATTAGGTATGAGAAAAGTTTCTATTAACGATAACCTTTTTTGCACCAGGGTGTGTGTGTGTATAATGACGGGAATATAGGTGATGCGTCAACTATAAATCACTTAGAGGTTGCTAATACATTCAATTTCGTTTGTAAAAGGGTTTATCTAACTTTTAAATTTTATATTAAGATCCAAGGAAATGAATCTGTTTTTATTTTAGAAATAAGTATCGCCAAATCATATCATTTTCTCGTGGCCCGATAGCACATGATTGCGGCCCGGTGGTTGGAGACCACTGCAGAAGAGAAATAATGACACAACGCAGAACTAGATACGACTGACGCAATACAATTGTGGAGCAGGCTGCTGGGACGGATAAAATCAAAAGGTGGGATGGATGACCAACCTGAGAAACGAATTACACAACAGAGTCAGAAATCCTCGATTGGATGACGAATGGAATTACAATCCTGATCCAAACCAACGCCCAAAATGGGACATTTGCAAGTGATTACAGGCTTATTACGTGTCTTTACAAGACAGCTTGTCGAGGAAATATGCTATTTGAAAGCCGAGGACTCCTACCTGAGGAACAGGAAAGACACCGATAAAGAACCAGAGACACAGGTGAGATTATTATTCATTGATCGAAATGTCACAAAAAAAGGTAAAACAAAGACTAACTTTTTTTTTTATGAGAAGTATGTTTTATTTCCAATTCAACTTGGAATCAACTTATATTTTTTAATATTCAAATGTTTTTTAAGACTAGCTTAAGACTAACGTAGCTATGGCACGAAGTGACTACACAAATATTCCCGAAATAATCATTTAGTCGTAGATATTAGTATATCTAAATATATTAAAGATTCCAAAGCAGGTTGTGACATTCTTAAAGAGATTGATGGAAACCCTAAACAATTTTACAAGAACCGCATATATTAACGTCAAGACAGACAGGGCACAGCAGAATATAGATATACACTATGCAGATATATCGATTGACTGTTGATCACATAATAAGAGCATACAGCGAGTTGTCTTCCAGAAGAAATACAAGCGGGTCTGGTTAGTCACTCAATAGAAACCGTCACGTGACCAACGTCTTTTGGCAGCATGCCGTATTCGGGGTTATCAATTAACAAATTGGGAAAAGGAGTGATCAATGAATAAGTTACTTCTCTCGCATTTTGGGGGGCAGTAAACACTAAAAAAGTCTGAATTTTCGAAAAATAAGAGAACATAATCTAATGATCAATTTAGCATAAAATTACATTGTAAATTGAACCCCCCCTATTTAGGGGTTAATTTTTAAAAAAACATGTTTTTTTTCTAGACATAATAAGGAGTAAATGTTGAAATCATCAGCCCTCTAGCTCCATTGGTGCGGCCTGTACGCGTGATATATACATACATACAAACATATATAGCCGGCTAGCTAGCCGGCTAGCCAACCAGGCAGACCAACTTGAAAAAATAATAGAAACCTATGTGTACGGTTCTGGTGACAGTTATGGTTGACGGTTTATAATATGACGTGAGTGAATAAGAAAAGTTAATCCACTGGTAACTGTGCAAACGACCATGATATATGTAGAGACCAAAATCTGTGTTAGAGAATAAAAAAAATTCTCAGCGACTTTGAAATTCAAAAGGATCACCCAATCCTGGCCAGATACTAAAAACCAAGCGGTAGAACACTTTGATGCAAACCAGCACATATGTGCAATGAAAATATTTTTGAAGGGATATAATAATCAACTAATATTATACTAGCGTGTAGAATTCATAAACATTCATAGTTCAAGTAAAATACATAAGAGAGATGAAAACGCATATGTGCCAACAATACGGTTATTCTTATACAGAACACAATGGATTATATGGTAACAATTATATTTTCATATATGATGCTAAAAGTGAACTATGCTTAGGCAAAAGAAATAATCAAATAATATGAATAGGTGTGTGTTCGTATATATCGATACATATAAATGCATTCCCATATATTTTGGTAGTATCATTTCTACTTCTGAATGCGTGTACACAAATTACACACATATAAAGACGTATGATTCAGGCATGAGCATGGATATACGTGCATTTACAAGAATTTCTTTCATATGGATTTTCGTGACTATCACAACGTCAATTTATTTTAGATTTGGTCATGTTACTGTGCAAAATAATAAGTATGTGTGTTTCTTTTAAATTATTGAATGAATAAGTAAGATTATACACTATGATCTGCATCAGAAGAGTTCTTTAGAATAATACAAAAGAAAACAGACATATATGCATACCGTAACATATTAATGAATCTTTTTTATTTCTATTTTTTGTCATAACCCTGTTTCCCCATATTCGACCAAATTCGACTTCGCTCATCGTGTAGACACACACACACCATGGATCGTGGTTATAATTTTGAACACTGTATGTTGTACGTAATGCATTACATATAACTGAGTTTTCTTCTTTTCTTTAGGACGAGCCCGTTTTCTTGTATTTGCTGCTTTTCTTTCCTGGTAATATAAATGGCCTGTGCGCCATTTACTCGATTTGTGGTTTACGCTGGAAGGCCGTTCAGTGTTGTCAAGGCACGCTACTTGCATCACACGTTTTTGAGCTGTTCTGTTTTATGGGCCCATATTATGAGCTTTTGCATCTGATCTTATTATTATATTGCTTGTCCTGACAACTCACGCCTCTCCATCGTAAGTCTTTTTTTCTTTTGCTTTTCGTCTTTTTTCGTCTTTTTTCCCGTCTATCCGTTTTTCTTTCTTTCCTGTATTTTTTCATTTCCTCTTTTGCTTTTCTTTCAATCTAAACCTTCCTTCTTTCTTCCTTCAATGGTAAAGGAAAGAAATGAAAGACAGACTAAAATGAAAAACACATTACCTTCATTCGAACACCTTCCTTCTCGCTCTCTTTGTAATTTCTTTTCCAATCACTTATTCTTCTTTCTCTTTATCATATTTTCTTTTTCATGTTTTCTATATACAGCTATCTTTGTATTTCTCCTTATCAATGCATTGTCTGACTTTTTCTATTAACCCTACTTTGTTACGAGGTATAGCTGAGAGGGAAGGGGGCTATTTGAAAACGCGCCCTGGGTCCCCTATGGAGGGGTTCCAAAAGATTTATATACAGGTCTGGTTAGTCACTCAATAGAAACAGTCATGTGACCAATGTCTTTTGGCAGCATGTCGTGTTGGGGGCTGATTACAAAATTGGAAGAAAGGGGTGATCAATGAATAGATTACTTCTCTCGCTTTTTGTTGGGCAGTGATCACTAAAAAGTCTGAATTTTCAAAACAATAAAGCAAGCGGACACAAACTAAAGGATCACTTTAGCATAAGAATACATTGTAAATGTCCCCCCCCTAAAATCCTATTTAGGGGGGTAATTAAAGAAAAACTGATTTCTTCTAGACATAATAAGGAGTAAATGTAGAATTTTTAAACCCTCTAAGTCCATTGGTGCGGCCTGTATGCGTGATACATACATACATACATACATAGCCAGCCAGTCAGCCAACCAGCCGGACCAACTAAAAAACTGAAGAAAACTATTTTGACAGGTTGGGTGACAGTTTTGGTTGATGGTTTCTAATATTAGTACACTAATTTTCTACTAACAAATCTCACTAAATGATGAAGGGGCCCCTCAAGGAACCAAGCCTCGACCCTCACAACTCTAGTTACGCCTCTGCTTTTATTCCTTGTCTCTTTATATTTCTCTCTTCTTGTTGCATTTAATAGTTTTACGTGTGTAATTCCATTCCTTTTTATTCAACATTTTGGGACATTTCTTTGGAGCTTTCATTATATTTATAAGAATACTTCATTCGTATTATTTGTTTTGTTTTACGGTTTCATGTTTTTTGTTCCTTGATCCTCTTTTAATTGTGTACGTAAACTTGTTTCGCATTTCAATTATTTTAATTTATTTGTTGTTCTACCTTCTTTCGAACCCCTTCTTCCTCTATTTTGTCCTACTTTATTTGTATTCCTCTTCTCATTTCTTTCATTATACTTCATTCATTATCTTTCTATTTTAGCTTTTCTTTTCTATTTTCCTTACATACATTTACTATATGCTTGCTCCTGTCCTGTCTTTTTTCTTTTCTTCAGTCTTTATTTATTGCATCACGATTTCTTTATACCATCATCGTCACACACTTCTTTATGTTCTCTTCCTTGATACGTTTAATTTTTACCTTTCGATTTTATTATATTCTTTTTCGTGATTTATGTTATCTATTTTTCTGGTTTTATATGCAAACTCGTAAGTTCTTTTAGTTACTTGTTTATCCATTTCTGTTTTTTTTTTCTCTTTCATTTATTGTCTGGTGCAACTTTCGCCGCGTCATTATTTCATGCATTCCACGTCATATATCGATTTCTCTTACGTCGCTGTTTTACGATGCCGTGTCATGTAAGCAGGCCTTCATACACTGTACGTTGGCTGTAATTGCACATGCTCATCAAATCTCATGGTGTCCCAGAGGTTTCTCTTCAAATGACTGCAGGATGGCTGCCCTATACGTTATTGATTATAAATAATGCATTTTGCGAGATGATGAGTATCTTCACTTGCCTAAGGAAATGTCTTTTTCTGAAGCTAAAATTCAGGGTGTATGATATAAATTACGGCCCATTGTCGGAGCAAGTCCATGTTTTTACATACTTTATTGTCTATTCTTATTTTCACGCATTTTGCTACTTGTATTACGGTGAGTAAAAGAAGAAAAAAATGTTCACCAAGTCTCCCCATCTCACACCCTCAGGGGAAAATCATTTGCGACAAATTATTCTCTCTCCGTTTTGTCTTCTACTCCCTTCCATACTTATTTTACTCCCTTTATATCCTTTTATTGAAAATCTTTTTATCTACTTATGTTCATATCTATTTATCTGTCTACCTATCAGCTTTCAGGAAACCTGAAATAGTGTCTAGTTTGTGGGTGATCAATGTTCCATCATAGATGGGGTAGGATTTCAACAGACCCGTTCATTCATTTATCTATGTAGCTACAGTGCTTCCCAGAAGTTTAAGACCACCCCGCATTTTTTCAATAAAGCCATGAAATCAACGCTTTTAAACTTCATATAACCACTAAAGTATTGTATTTATTTTACAAATTATATAAGACATACGTACTGACATACACACAATCAATAAATTGTATTTCTTAGTATATGATATGTCTTCGTTGTTTTTGATGCGTGGCATATAGTCCGGGGGCCAGCAGGGCCTACCGTGAACCCCCACCCCATGATCCTATGAGTAAAAGGTTGGGAAGAACTACCTCATGTGCATAAAAAGAAATGGCCGCCAGCCCACATAAAAAACCAACATAATGTCATATCTCGTCTTTCGGTTTACATATCTGAGTAAAGGGCTAAATCATGATTTTCAGACATGAGGAATTCAAGAATACACCATAAAAGTAATTAATTCGTAGGTATTTCAGTATTTTACACGAGTATATTTTATAGGCCAACGTGTATGGATTGTGGAGTTAATTCATGAAGTATATATATATATATATCGTTAGAAAGAGGATTTTCAACGCTGTATGTTCACAATTTGTACCTGTTGGTTGTAAAGAGTTACAACACAAAACATGAAGCTAGGTGTTGAACATTTTAAGAATAGACTTCAAGTACACAGTCCAAAGTTTATGAATTGTGGAATTAACTTTTGAGGGAGGTATATACATGTATATATCGTTAGAAAGGGGATTCTATCGGCTCTCCAACGGTCTATGTTCAAAATTTGTATATGTTGGGCTTAAAAGGTTACAGCCCGAAATGTGAAGCTAGGTGTTGAGCATTTTACGAGAAAATTTCAAGTACACATTCCAATGTCTAATCGAATGTGGAATTAAGACAAAAGACACAAAGTAAAGGAATAATGCCGACCTGGTCCAGAGTAAAGGCTGGTGCAATCTCACGCAATAATTACGAACAATAAAAATGTCTGATGAAATCTAACGCATTTTATTCCAAAAGTTCATTTTTTGTATTGGTAGTCTTAAACGTTTGGGAAGCACTGTACTAGCCTCTCAAGTTACTGAGATAATTCCGTGTTGACCATGAGATCCCGTGGTTGACATTCAAACCCAGTCAAATGCAAAAACTCCGATAGCGGATTTTCACGGCTAATTACCTGGAATATTAGTAACGAACGATTTTCCTTCTCGCATAGCAGCTTGTTTTCAGTGGATTAACACTATCTGCTTTAACTGTGTTATAAGGATATACCAGTTGATCTAAAACACTATTGATTTGAAAGCATATCATTCCTAAAGATAGACTTAAACAATTCATATACTTGAAAAACTGTATTCTAAACAAAATATATCCTGAGGTAAACATACATTTATGAATACATGCAAATATAGAGAAATATCGTTGCATAAACGTATAAAGGTGTATATCTACATGCATGGATATATATGTGTGTTTCTAATTCTTCTTATTCACCTACCTGTGCAAACAAATGGATACATCAATGCCTGGTGGTGTTGCATCAATTACACCGTGTGGTGCGATTTTTGTTCCTGGGTAGTGAGTATTATTTTCTAATTGCTTATGAGTAAGAATTATATCAAATGGTTATTATTCGCTTTACATTTTGACTTTGTTACCAGGAGAGTGATATATTGAAATTAAACTATATGCAATTGTAAAATGGGTGAATCACATTTTACTTAAGAAGAAACAACAATATATGAATCTAGATTAACATGTATTTACAATAATGTTAAACATAAGTGGTCACAACGGATTTAGAAATGTACTATTGTACTATATTCGAAGGAGCAAGGCCACGTCATTGTAAACATGTGAAAGATATACACATGGTTATCATAAATAATACATGAAGATATAAGATGACAATAAATAAGATGATACACCGTGACATAAGATGACATAACATGACAAAACATGTCATGGCATGATATAGGATGACATAAGATGACGCAACACGGCATACGATGCCATAGCATAACATAACATGATATAGCATGACATGGGATGACATAACATGCTGATCGTTCTCTGCAACAGGACGTTTGTTCCTGGATAGTGAGTGTTATTTTTTAATTGCTTATGCCAAGGATATGGGTCTCAAAGGCGATGCTTTCAAGGCTCACTGTAAATAGTTTAGGTGATATTGTATCCCCTTGTCTTACTCCTTTGCTATCTTTATCTTGTTTGTATCTTTATGTCATTTTCGTATATGTTTTGGGTGATTTGTATGTAATTTTCGTTAACGCCTTGTTCTCGCATTGAGTTGAGGACTGTCGTGTGTTCTACCTAGTCAAAGGATTTCGCATAGTCTACGAAGCCTAAACAGAGAGGCTTGTTCTATTCTAAGGACGTTTCGATTAGTTGGTTTATTGCATGTACGTGATCTAATGTGGAGTAGCCGCTTCTGAAGCCTGCCTGCACGCGTGGTTGATTTTCGTCTAGAGTGCCTGTTAATCTGTTTGTGAGTATTTTTGTGAAGAGTTTATATATGTTAGGTGAAATAAATTTCGAGTAGTGAATATCTATTGTTATTGTTCGTATTTTTTGGTTTGTGTGTGTGTGTGTGTTTGTTCGTATGTGTACGAACGCGTGTGTGTATGTGTGAGTGTGGGTGTGTGAGTATGTGGATGAGTTTGTTTGAGGTGTAGGAGACGAGGTGTTGTTTATAGCTTTAGTTTTGACTGTTCTCATCTGGGTTGTTCAGTCTTTATGGATGGAGTTTATTGATTATTTGATGTATAGCATTCTTGGTGTCTGTGCGGTAAAGTGGCTGGTGTGTGAATACGTGCGTGCGTGTGTGAATACGTGCGTGCGTGTGTGAATACGTGCGTGCGAGTGTTGAGTGTAGTCCTGAGAGTGTGTGCGTGTTGTATTTTATAGGCTTTGGTCAGTGTGTATGTGTGTGTGTGAGTGTGTGTACGAGTGTGTGTGAGTGTATGTGTGTTAGTGTGTGGATGAGTTTGTTTCGGGTGTAGGAGACGAGGTGTTGTTTATAGCTTTAGTTTTGACTGGTCTCATCAGGGTTATTCAGACTTTATGGATGGAGTGTATCTGATTATTTGATGTATAGCATCCTTGGTGTCTATGCTGTAAAGAGGCTGGTGCGTGTCTATGTGTATGTGTTGAGTATATATATGTGGGTTGAGTGTACGTATTAGAGTGTGTGCGTTGAGTGTATGCATGCGTGTATGTGCAAGTGTGTGTGTGAATATGTGAGTGTCTGTGTATGTGCGTATGGGTATGTGTGGGGTTAATATCTTGATCCTTTAAATAGATAACAGTGAATATGAAAAAAATTATTTTAAACAGATTTTCCCAAATTTGATTAATCTATTCTAATGTTTAAAAGAATAGTAATTAAATTGTGTCCTTTTACTTATTAAAACAAAGCACGTTTTATTAAGATTTTCCGTAGCATATATATTGTATACTAAAATTGAAACTACAATTATTTAAATTGTTTACATGTTATTTTCTATAGTTTTGAGAAGGGTCATTAATA
>VCCN01004182.1:3838685-3850800 GCA_006491835.1 Architeuthis dux | reverse complement strand
TTTTTCTGAAAGAGGACATCCTAAGCCACATTTTGGTACCCTAAATGTAGAATCATGAGGTGGGGGTTGCACAGTAGGCCCTGCTGGCCCCCGACCTATATGAGAAAAATGGGTTTCCATTGATTTTCGGCTCACGTTTGGGACATTGGCATGCATTTTTATATTATTATGACGCCGTCAATGGGACCTGGACCAATATCATGATTGACACATTTGTGCATTTTCAGGTGGGGTGCACTTTAAAATGCTATGGTATCTAGAATTTCCTCTTAACCACCAAGAAAAGCCAAATGAGACCATGACTAATGTCACGATTGACCGGAGAGCTATCCTTTTGTGCATTTTGGTGTCTCTTAGACCCTTACTTACCGAGTTTTAGGCCAAAGAACAGGTGGGGGTGCATTTTGAAAACGCGATTATATCTAGAATTATCATGCCATTTATCCAGAAAAATACCTAGATATCATTGATTTTCGGCTCGCGTTTCGGACATTGGTGTTTTTTATGCATTTTGGGACTATTATAGTGCCGTTCTTAGGACATTGACCAATCTGAAGAATGGCCTTAGAGCTACCTTCTAGCGCATTTTGGTGTGTCTCGGACGCTTACTTACTGAGAGTTAGGCTAAAGAACATGTGGGGGTGTACTTTGAAAATGCGATTATATCTAGAATTATCTAGATTTCCATGCCATTTAACTAGAAAATTATCCAGATAAAATGGAAGCGCATTTTTCTCCTAGCCACAAAAAAACAAGAAATGGCTTCGCTTTTTGGCTTTTGTCGACAATAATCAAAACTAGCAAGGATATAATTCTCCCTTGCTTACAAAATGAATGTTCTATCGTTTAGCGGAAATATCTTCAGAAAATCTTAATCCGTTCATGACATACATTAAAAATGAAGTATTCCTTGTTGATAGGAATGTCTGTATGCTATGTTTAGCTACTGTATTTTACATCCAAATAAGCAAGGATTAATACAAATTAATAAAAATGACTTGCTTGTGAAAAACCTCCATAAGCTTGAAAGAACGTGACGACGAGGCCGGGCCGGGTTGGATCTTTAAACACATGTTTTGCAAGGACACAATCTGAAAACTGCATGCTTCTATCCTTAATAGTTCTAAATAAATTGTGGTTATCACTATTTTCCCACTAGGATGCCAACAATCTAATAACATGTGTGACGTCACACGCGCACACACACACACACACACACACACACGCACTCACACTATTGAAGCTGATCGAGACAAAATCAGTAATCTGCTGAGGTTATATGCATTTTGAGCACGTTTCTTTCGTCCTGCTATGACTGCACACACAGTGACTTTCATAAACACCTTATTCGGTGAACATTCTAATAAGAATATCCAATTTCCTTTACAAGTAGTTTTGGTATTTTTTTCGATTTAAATGTCAAAGCAAAGTCCGTGTCTGGAAAAAAACTGTTTGCTCAAGGTTATATGGTTTCTGGTTACTCATGGACGCGAAGACCGTCTGGATGTTATCCTTGTTCTCAATTTACCAACTCGATTCGGTCAATTTGGTCTACAGACTTAAAGTAGCAACATACTATCATTATTTTGTTACAGTGATTATTCCTTTAGTAGTTAACAAGTTCCCATATATCTCATATTCATTTTTCATTCTAGTGTTATGTAAATAATTTAAAAACAAAACACACGTACAGCTTCTAAATTTCAAATACTGGTGAACGAGCGTAACTCACTTCGTTATATATGAAAATGAATGGAAATGGAATTGTATTTAAATGTTGATTTTAAGCTATCTGCTGTCATATGTGCAAACTTTGATAACATCACACGTTCCAAGAATAGAAATAATGATGAGACATAAACATTATTATCTAATCTTTTCGATGGGTTTCTATCATCTTCTGTTGACGTAACATCATTCGAAATGACTCTAAAGTTGCCAGTTGGCATACGAACACTGCATGCACGACACGTTGTATTTCCTTCAGGTCTTGAAAACGCCAAGAGGAACAGACTGAAGAAGAACCGAGGAACATTCTTGCTTACTATGAAGAGAACAATAGTATTAGTTGCACAACATTTGAATATATGTAGAATTGCCAGTAGCAATTCTTTAAATAATTCGGAAACGTATAGCAGTAAGAAACGACTAGAAAGGCCAACAGAATTGACAGCTGCAGGCTACCGTTGCCTTCTATGAGAGGCATCAAAAGCTGGATTGTACTCTAAGGGCCACCAAAATAAACTTCCGGACATGTCAGCAAAGTTTTCAAGGAATAGGGCATCCGTGGTCTTTGGGTCAGAAAGAAGGCCCCCGCTTTGACTGGTGATAATAAGAACAGGCAAATCGAGTGGATGAAGTATGTTACTTGGATCAACAAACAATGGAAAAAGTTACTGTTTTCTAACGAGGAGAAGTTCCAATTCGATTCTCCTGATGGAATGCAATGCCATTGACAGGATCGTTGGTCGGAGCCAGTTTCTTCTCCATTTGGCGGAGGATTTGTTATGGTGTGGGGTGATTTTGCAGTAAAAGGTAAAACTGAATTGGTGGTGATGAAAGGCACGCAAAACGCTCAGCGTAAGGAATGTTGTATTCTGGCAGGATAATGCATACATTCACAATGATATGGTCACCAAGGGATTGTTGGAAGGTAAGCGCATCACGGGTATGGACTGTGCTGCAAACTAACATTCAGAACTGTCAAGGCGTGTCTATAAACAAGAAAATCAGTTTGAAAAGCGTAGCAGTTTATTCTCTTGCATAGAGTCTTGTTGGGGTGGAATTCCATTTAAACCCTTCCTTAATGCAAAACAGGTATATTTAGATGTTACAGTCAAAAGTAAAGCTTTGTAATTATTAATTACAGTCTCTTTCATTCTTAATTTTAAAAAGAGTTTCATGATGTCATATAGCTTCAAACTTATTTTTTGCATTTAGCTCAGTTTTGTTTATTGCTCTTACTTGTCTAATACACTCCTTTCTAATTTCCCCCTTCATTGCTGCATGTTGGATCCCTTGTCCTTCGTTTATTACTAGATACTTGTATGCTTCTTCATGGTCCAGTTCGCGGATCACGGTTTCCTTATCTAGTTCTATAGCCGTTGTTTTTACCAGCTTCACTCTTTTAAAGGTTGACTTAGCACATTTGTCTAGGCCAAATTCCACGGTGATATCGTCACTAAGCTTTTTTACTGTTGTTAACATACCTTCTAGTGCATTATTATTTTTGCCAAACAGTTTCAGATCATCCATGTAGAACAGGTGATTAATAGACCTACCTAGTATGTGATATCCTTGCCCTATGCTATTTAGCTCGTTTGAGAGAGGTATTAATGCTATGCAGAACAATAGGGGTGAAAGAGAGTCTCCATGGAATATTCCACTGTTGATCTGCAGGTTATCGCTTCTAATTTCACCATTAAGGTGTTTGAGGATTATGGTAGTATTCCATTTTTTCATGCTAACTTCTAGAAAGTTAATAAGAGAGGGGGCGATTTTCAGTACTTCTAGTGACTTTATAATCCAGTCAAGCGGGACACTATCGAAAGCTTTTTTGTAGTCTATCCATGCAGTGCTTAGGTTCTTATTTTTTGAACGGCAGTTTTCCAGTATCATCTTGTTGATCGACAACTGGTCTTTGCATCACAAGTGAGTAAAAAGTAAAATGTTAGGAATATAATGACCAGCTTCTAGGACAAGTGGAATCATATATGAGTGGACCTCAATGATGCAGTGTAATAAGGTGGAAGATGGAAAAAAGAACAATGAGAAAACAATGACGACACCAATGGCTTGTTTGAAGTTTGTTTTGTTATTTTGCAGGCTTTTTGTTTTCCACTGCCTCAATTGTATACAATTAATGCGTACCAAGTAGCCCAGCTTACAATGTACCAGCCTGCCCCAAATACATGGTTTTCATTATATTCCATTCCAAGAAAAGATTCTGACAGAAGTTGCTTGAAAGGTAGTATATATACTGTTTATTGCCACTTCTCATAAACATAGACTACGCTATCATCAATCGCATGAAATAGACACTCGTTTGACAAAGTGAACAAATTACTTACCAGGGTAATAAACGTTTTTCATGCAAAATGATTCGTGCTTACGACACATATGACTCAAACTTAGTATAATAGATGGCCGAAATTGTTTCTGCTCAAAATGAGGCTAACAGTGGCACCATAAAAAATTAAAGCAAGTGATCAAACCCCCCCCGTGCATAACTAGCCCCGATCTCTCCTATTAATCAGTTCAATGTCGAAATTGATGATTGCTTGGGCCAGCCGTTCCCGAGAAATTTAATAAAAGTAAATAAAATTTAAAGATTATAGATCTTTCTTCAGAGTTCCACTTTTTAAAGGTTAGAAAGGAATGTGAGTTCGTGTCTCGCCGGAGACATATCCTTTTCCCCCCAATCCGCATGGCTTACTGACAACCGTAGAATTGCAGTCTACGTTTAGCAATAAAAAGCAAATGAATTTAAGAAGAGAGAATTACTAATCAAAGTTTAATTATAATTGACAATGCTCTATCTAAGAAATTGAAATAAATAATGTTATTTTGTAACTGAGTTTAATCCCTCATGACATTAAATGATAGGTATCCCCTGGCGGTTATTTGAAATTAATAGTGAAAACTTTGTAGAATAATGAAAATACTTTATCACAAAACTTGGAAAACTTAAGGTCCGAGTATTTGTATAGTGTTGTTTTTGTAGTCACCATCAACCAAAACTGTCAACATAGGCAACATGGTTTTTTCAGTGTGTAAGTGATTCTGGCTGGCTATGTATGTAAGTATGTACGTATCACGTGTACAGGCCGAACTAATGAAACTACAGTGCTAAAAATCTGAACATTTACATCTTAATATGTCTAAAAAACGTTTGTGTTTATTCTTTGAGGATTCTCCTCCAAAATAGGTTTTTAGGGTGGGGATTCAATTTACAATATTATTTTATGCTAAGCTGGTCCCACATTTTGTGTCCGGCAGCATTGACGCTTGTCTTCTTGAAAGTTTGGACTTGCAACAAAAGGTTAGAGAAGTTATCATCGATTACCCATTTTTCCATTTCTTTTAATTGATCACCTCCGACGTGTCATGCTGCCAAATGACGTTGGACAGACCTACTTTCTTTGTTCTTATTATTTTATTTGTTTACATTAGGTTCATACTCGCCTTTAAAGAAAATACATAGTGTTTACATTTCATAAATGTCATGACTATCTTTCAGGAGATTTCGCTTGCTTAGAGAAGTTTGTTGAAAAACTTAAACAGCTATATTAGTTTTTGCTTCTTTTCAGAATTGTTGGGAGTTTGACAAATCTGAGCAACAAAGTATAGAGTTGAAGCTGTAAGCAGCGTTGCTAAATACTGCAACAGACGTCAGATTCTTATCAGACCGGGTCATATATTTGCTAGAAAGAGTGAAAGAAAGTGCAATTTTTCACAGCAGGAAAAGATTGGCAGTCCAACCAAACCTTTTGGCATTGATGTAAAACATCTATGATTAAACAGTCTCAGGCACCGGAGAGAACAGATGGAGAATTAATGCGACAGTGTAATAAAATTCTTTCAAAGAGTTGGAGATACCGATTACCGTGGCCCAGTGGTAGAGTGCTTGCCTCCGGTTCGGTAGGCCATGGTTCAATCCACTGCCGAGTCATACAAAAGACTTTAAGAATTATATTCAACGCTTCTCCGCTAAGCACTCTAATACAATAACTATGATTGAGGAACCTGTCCCCGAGGTTAATGGGATACAAACAAAGACACCTTGGATACGCCGGTTCTCATAAGATCACCGAAATTAAACAAAGCCTGGTCAGTACCTAGATAGGTGGCAATTGAGAAATACCAGGTGCTGTTAGAAGAACGAAGCTTCGACAGGCTGCCATGCCGGAAGTTGGTCTTACTAGCAATTACCCGTGTGTACGTAACCCCGCGATATCCTCGATGAGGGTATAAGAACCAAGATACATACATACAAATAGTTGAAGAATGTCAAGACAAAGGGTTTCACGAAAATGATGCGAGGATTGGTTATCCGTGAGAGCAGCTGATAGGCAGTTTTTACTGCGCAAACAAAACAAGGTCAAGTCAACAGTTGGCTAAACATTTAAAACCCAGAGAATCTTTTCTTTTTTGTAAAGATGGTCGTAAGCAGAAAACCAAAATATCTCGATACACTTTGGGTAATAATGATGGCATTGAAGGGAATTGACGTCAATGGTCTTTGATCACCGCATTGTATGAACAAACACCATTAGATTGAAGCGGAATGTCATTTAATAAATGCGTGATCAAATAGATGAAATGATCTACAATTCCGGAATAATTTCAAAATATACACTACAGTAGGAAATGCAACAAATTTGGAAGAAAATTCCCAAAGGAGAATTACCATTCTTATCTATAACATTCAGACTGATCGGAATCAATCAGGCAAATGTATAACATACAAACTAATGAATTTCTAGTATGTATTTTGTTAATGGGGTGTTCTGTACATAGTATACTAGTACTATAATATTTTCCCCGTCTATGCTGTTTCATTTTTTTCACATCGTTTCGGTCGTGTACCCTCCAGCCTTCTTCGAATGTTTTTTGTTCTGGAATGTTGAATTACTTCCTGGAACGCATTATCGTCTTCTACGTCTCTGGTACGATGTTTCTATTCGTTTCCATTCCTGTGTGCGTACCGTTCGGACAGTACTTGTCAGAATTGTGTTTTAATCATCGTATGTGGAATAGTCAGACTATTCTCCTCAACTATGTAGTTCCTTTTATTTCACAATATTTCGACTGTGTACCCACCGATCTTCTTCAGTTGTTTTTTGTTCTAGAATGTGGAACTACTTCCTGGAGCGAAGGCCAGAGGGTACACGACCGGAACCTCATAAAAAAGAATCAGCATAGTCGATGAAAAGAGTCTGACTATTCGACATGCACTGATTAAACATACACTTTCTAACAGATTCATGACAAGTACTTTCAGAACAAACATGACACAGGTACGGAGACGAATAGAAAGGTCGTACCAGGAACGGAGTAAACGAGCTTGTGTTCGAAGAAGTAATTCCATATTCCAGAACGAAGAACACCCGGAAAAGGCCGGAGTGTACACGGCCGAAACATTGTGAAAACAAGCCTGAATGTCAGACCATGGATGCGTGAGTCCTCTCCTTTGCACTCTGATACATATAGAAGGAGGGTGGAAACGATAGGCGGTAGAGGTTAGATGTCAGCCTTTCAGTCAGTCAGTCAGTGACGGCCATGTTCAGGCATCTAAAAGGGAACAGCAAAATAGTCCGACTATGCCACACACAATGATTAATCGGTGTCTACTTGTAAGTTTTATTCTTATTTTCATGCATTAAACAGACATTCGGATTGTTTCGTGATTTAGCTTTTTATTGTGTTTTTCTAGCTTTTTTTCTTTTTAGCTTTTTCTAAAAATAATACCGGAGAAGCACAATATGTGATCTTGTCCTAATACTTTAAAAGAATGCTGTCCAGTAAATGAAAGAATCTAAAGAAGGGAATGAAAGTTAGGAATAGAGAGAAAGAAAATCAAGAAAAGAATGAAAAGTTGACAGAGAAATAAAGGCTTACTAATTATATGAAGAATAACAAAGGTATTAAACGTCTGGTTAGTCACTCAATGGAAACCATCATGTGACCAACGTCTTTTAGCAGCGTGCCGTGTGTTGGAGGTGATCAATTAAAAAATTGGCAATGAATAAGTTACTACTCTCGCCTTTGGGTGGGCAATGCTCACTAAAAATCACACCGTGATCGATGTAGCATAAAAGTGCATTGTATACTGAAACACCTCTAAAAAAACGTATTTACGATAGGAATTCTGAAAAAACGAAAACAAACGTTTTTTCTCTCTAGATATAATAAGGAGTAAATGTTGAAATTTGCAGCCCTCTAACTCCATTGGTGCGACCTGTACGCGTGATACATACATAGTCAACCACCAGCCTGGACTAACGTAAAAACTGAAGAAACCTATGCTGACAGTTTTGGTGGCAGATTTGGTTGACAGTTTCTACCAAATACGGCAAATAAGAAAAGAAGAACATATTGCGAGGAAGCGTGAAATAGATAGATGGGAATGGATAGATATAGACCGTTTGATAGATGACCATGAACAGAGACAAACAGGCAGACAGACATTTAGATTGACATGAACAGATTGAATTAGATATTATTGATACATAGAGACTGAAACTGATAAGATTAGAATGGATAGATAGACTTAAGAATAAAATGAAATGAAATACTCTAAAGAAAGTAATAAAGGCCAGAAGGAAAAGGTGATCAATAAAACAAAGTAATGAGAGACGAAGAAACGTCAAAGACAAATTAGATCGAAGACTGACATTTAATGCCTTTGTTCACGGTCAACTTGTTTAAAAGCAGTGAGGAAAATAAAAGAGAAAAAAAAACCCTGGACAAAGGATACGATTTTGCGTATTTAACCAGGTGTTTCCATTCACACCACAACATTTAGATTCCATCGTTCCCGTCGATTGTCGTCACTGTGTACGAAAAATCAATCAGGAGTGATTGATGAAGAGACTTGAGACAATGAACAGCGTGTGTTTATGCGTTTTTTTCTTCTTTTTAACATACCTGTCAATTGAAATGCCCAAGTTTGTCCAACAATAAACTGGGAATTTATTTGATTTACAGACCAGTGTCTCACCCATATAATTCAATGCAATAAAGAAATGTCGGGGACTCGTTCAGTAATCTCTATTTCGCTGCTCGTGACACCATGTCTAACAACTTCGATCACTGACCCTGGGCCAAAAACAAACTGTTTTACTTCATTTACAATTTATATTACCCCGTTCCCTTTACTTCAGATTTGGTTTGTATGTTTTATTTTTTTGCTACCCTGTCTGCTCCGTTCCCAAATAAGTAAATGCATTAAGAGAATGGTCCTCATTCGCAAGTCAGAAACTTTATCCAACTAAGCACTTGAAATCTTGTACGACCTTTTACATCCCACCGCTTATTTCCTCACCTACCAATTAGAAACCGTCAAGCAAAACTGTCACCAAAACTGTCAGTTTTTAAGTTGGTCTGGCTGGCTGGCTGGCTAGCTGGCGGACTCGCTTGTTGAATATGTATGACGCGTACAGGCCGCACTTACATTGCAAACTGAACCCGTCTCTCCTAAAATCTATTATGGGGGAATTTAAGAAAAAACAAAATAAGAGCTGTTTTCCTGACTTAAAAAGGCGTAAATATTGACATTTTCAGACCTTTAGCTCCATTGATGCGGCCTGTAGGCGTGATACATAACCAACCAGCCAGCCGGACCAACTAAAAAACTGAAGAAACCTATGTTGACAGTTTTTGTGACAGTTTTTGGAGACCGTTGCAAATATGTGCTCTTTGATTAGTTTCTTTATCTAGAATTGTTGTTTATATTTGATTAAAGAAATGGCCCCAAGATATGCCATCTTGATAAATTATGAAGAAAATATATAAAGAAATTAGGGAATAATGTAAAAATATTCCAAACTTTGATCCTGAGAATCAAGATGGGGGATTTAGTTAACAGTAGTAGAGGGAAAGTACTTGGTTAAAAGAAACCAACAGCGGAATACAAGCACTTTGGAAATATATTTATATATTTTAAATATGTATAATTTTTATGGACGCCTGTTATCAATAAACTCATACTAACCATATGAGATTTCAGTTTAGCCTCATTTTACCACTATACATTCTCTAATGAATTTAACATTTTACTAATAATTTGAATTTTAAATTCAATTTTGCCACTTAATTTCAACCTTCCTTTACGTTTTATTAATGCCCAAGCACTTTTTCTGACGGGTGCCGTGCATTAGATTAATCCAATCTATCATTAGAATATTATTTCTCGAAATATTTTATCATTGCAAAAAAGCCATATGCTTTGTTTCTGTAGTTAAGAAGTTCATTTGCATATCGCAAAAATTAAATTAGAAGATGTCCTGCTCGCATTCGTTAGTTTTCTCTCCCGGTATGTGTAATATGTTAATTAAAATGTTTGATAAAATCATGTAAAATCTAGCAAACTCTTTTAATTTATTACTTTTAAGTTTAAAAAAAGATAAATAAACAAGAAAAACGTTGGTCATATCTTGAATGAGAAAGCATATATAATTTGACAGCAATTATCAATAAATGGTTTTGTAACACGCAGGCCCTGTTTTGGAAAATTGGATTTACGAAGCGAGCAAAGCGCCGTTTTGGAGCTCCCGTGTTACCATCTGTCGTTTGGCAGCGGCAACACGCAAGACACGTGAAATTAGAGGTCATAGCCGGAGAATTATGGCTGTCATAATAACACGTTTGATGTTAAAAGTAATTCTAGCCTGCCTAGCATAGGGCACCTACTAGGCGGGGAGACATGGTCTCAATCTGATTGGAACACACTACTGCCTTTAGGATGCCAAGCTATAAACAGGATATAAGCCAAGTTTGGCACCTTGGCGTTGCCAAAACCTCGCAGTTAAATAGCCCTTTCGGTGTGCAATACATTCGGGTCATCCTAGCAAATATTGGTTAAATATCTAATGCTTTAACTTCGAACAAATAGGCGTATGAGTCGACTTTTTAAGCATGAAGAATTTTCCCTAATGGATGAACTTGGAAGTCTAATGGACGCATTGCTGCCTTATGTTGAAGAGTCGACTGATCAGGCGAATGTTGGACTAAACTTGCAATACACTTTAGTTTTGGGGTCGACTTTTATGGCGGCATATACGGTACCGGTTTCTTTATTTTTCCTAATATTATTACATAATCACTGTCTTTTATGAGGAAGTAATACTTATTCTCATTCTTTATGTCTCGCAAACGCATATTCACATATATAATATTGCAATTCATATAATTTCCAAAGTTCTGTGTTATAGACGCTTATATATAAATTCACACGAATATATATAAAAACAGAAAGATATTAGATTGAGTCATAGAGGTTGACAAAATGTATCTGATAAAATTGATAACCACGCGAACAATTTTCTAGTTCTTTCCTTTCTGTTTTCCATCGAAGTAATTGTCCATTTTCATTGCTTCTTTTTGTTGACCATGACTTAGACTTAGCTGCACACCTAACTAAGAATAAAAAATTATCAAAAGAGTATATGAAACAAATACTGGCTTAAGAAGACAAAACAAATATTAAACAATTTGTTTTGCAGTCTTGCTCTCCTGTAGCGTGTGGCAGCAGCACGAGATTCCCTATACACTAAATGCTAACACCGCAGGTCTGCGTAAAATATTCATTTAAATGGTTTTATATTTGTATAGTGACTACCGCCCGCTCCGCTATCGGCTGAAATAAACTTCCTACCTCCACAGAAATTGTTGTATATGTCTTACCAGGATTTTAATATTTAATCTTTTTGTATGTCAACCGAGGACTACAAGGGTAGCTGTAAATCATCATGTTTATCTGTTTTCTTACTAGACTTCGTTTACACATGCGTGCTACATACAGCGAGCAATAGAATGGAAAGGGGGAGTATGTGTGTGCACCGGTTTCTGTCTCTTTCTTTACAATTTTCTTCTGACTCTGACAATGATGTATTGCTCTTAGAGCTAAGTCCTTTTCTCAAATAATATTTTGTTACTTAGGATTTACTATTTGGTTTGGAATTATTCAATTTCTTCTGCCTGCGGGTAGTTACTGTGTATATCAAATCTGATTTGACTGGAAACTATCCCTCTCGAAATACTAGGACAAGGCCCGTTGAAAAGGTGCATGTTTGGAAGAGCCGGACTTTATGATGTGTGGAGCAGCTTGCCATAATTGTCATGCAGAATAATTTTCTGTCTGTCTAAATTTAGATAATTGTAATGAGCCGAAGTCAAGGGAGATATATTCGTAGGAACCAGGAAGAAAGATCTATAATATTTATTAAAAAAAAGAATTTATTTCTCGAGAACTGCTGATCCAAACACTGCACTGCCTTGTGTGCTGACTAATGTATGTAGCGAATATCAATTTAGTACAATGACAAGTTGTCAAGTAATCACGGAGCACGAGCACGAGTACGAGTAAGAGCACACACACACACACACACACACA
>VCCN01004182.1:3707270-3718113 GCA_006491835.1 Architeuthis dux | reverse complement strand
GATAGATAGATAGATAGATAGATAGATAGATAGATGCAGTATACATGTCAGAATACATGAATAACCTAAACCAAGCAATAGACCAGTGTAGCGGTTATTAATATGTGAGAAAATTAAAAGGAAAACAACAACTCCAGCAAAACATGTGTAAGAAAGAATGAACAAAGATTGAGGTTCTCATCGCAGGATTAACGGGGCGAATCTCGAATGCGACAGAACGAATCACCAACAGAGACAGCAAAGATTGCACGTGATAAAAAGGAGTTGTTTATCAATGCACCATTTCAAAGCACACCGCTAACTTTGTTATCATTTGTTATAACATAATAAGAATAAAGGATTCGCTCAGCTTGGAATCCACCATCTTTTGAATATGATGCTATCCGCTACTGAAATGGACGAGATAAGCGACAGTTGAGCTACGCAACGAACCTAGATTATGAAAGACTCCCAATGTCACGGTTGACATGATTTACTTATTTAGTTATGCTATAAGACAGCGGTGTTTTGTGATGTGTAATTTATTTTGCCTTGGTTGTGGTATGGCTCGTGATGTCGGATTCGGTTTATGGGGGGAAAGACCTGTCGGTGTCGAGAGAATGAGATATCCAACGAGTTGAAATAAGATCAGGCCTGATCAACGGATAGAAAAAAAAGATGAGTATATGATATTACAGTGAGGGCTCTAGCACCAAGGAATTGGATATTATGTGGAAGAAAGTGGATTAGTGTGGTGGATAACAACAATGGAAAATATTCTAGTAAGAATAAATAGAAACAAGCCTGGCTGCTGCAGGGTCAAACTCCACTCATGCGTCTATTTATTCAGTTTAGGGGAGGTAAATCTTCACTGATTACAATTCCAATATTCTAATATTGAAAATGAAATATTATGTCCTTGTTCTTATTGTTAAGGTGGGAAACCAAAGTCAACTCCAGCCCAGTGTTGTCAACTCAAAAAATATTTTCGCTGCCAAAAAGCATTAGATTTTTTTAAGTAGCCAAAAATGGCTAAGAAAAACCAAAAAGACGCTAAAGATTGTCAGAAATAGCCAGAAAATGGCGCAAAACGGCCAAAATGTTTTAGGCGAAAACGCGCTAATTTAGCGCTTTTTGCACTGCCAAAACAAGAAACGCGCTAAATCTAGCGCGAAACGCGCTACATTGGCAACACTGTTCCAGCCTCTGGCTGGGATTTGAGTTTGACAATAGCCGAGTAAATAAATAAGCAAACCCAAGTGTCAAAGTAGTGCTCTTACGCTGGTTACGTCTTCAGCCGTCCCTGCTTGGGCTCCACATATGTGAATTAAACTTAAAGGCGACAGGCACCCGAGGTGGCATCACTCAATTCACCCTGCACATCCATGTATTGAACAGCATACTTTAGTGAAGACGAACGGAATTTCTGGAGTTGTTGTGCAGTGAGGGATAATATACGGAATCAGGACACACTCTCTAAAGGATTACCGAATGCCCCCCCCCAAGGGAAATTTTGAAATAAATAAATAAAAAAGATAACAATATAATACCTAAAAAGATAACATTAAAAACGACAGATAAAGAAAAGAGAAAATGCACGAACGAACGAAAGAAAGTACAAAGAAAAAGGAAGAAAGAAAAAAATAGAAAAAAATGAAAGGTACGAGCAGATATTGAATTTAGTTTGAGCAAACTTGTTTTCATTCGGATCATTGATAAGATCCGAGATAAACATCAACACTTGTTTTCTTTGTGAAGAATAATCAGAAAAAGTAAGAGAAAATGTGGTTGCATGTATCCTAATTGCACAAAATAACCTGAAAGAATGGCAACATGTTCATGTGATTCTGTCCAACAAAAATGAGTGTTACACAAAGATAGAAAACAGCAATGCGAGACAAAGGCTAAGTTAATATCACGATATATCACAAAACAATTTCTCCGTTATACAGCAATAACTTGAATAGTGCGGTTTCGATTAGTGCGGGTATTTATGTAGTACGGTTGAGGTATTGTTGTACAAATTAATGTTACTTAGAATAAGCTGAAAAAACACACATACAATTATAATAAGTCAGTGCCGTTTTGAACAGTACGGAACATTTTGGAACTAATTAACCGCATTAATCAAGGTATACCTGTTGTGTATTATTTTTCAGAACGAGGAATATAATAGGAGATAAAAGCAATAAAGTCAGAAGGAAGAATAATATGAGTTAAATTATATGAAGCAAATACGGATGCACGAAAGAGAAGGAAAGGAATAAAGTGAACGTCTTAAAAGAACTACGATTCTAATAAAGGTGTGAAGGAATAAACTTAGCTTCATAAACATAAATATTTTTCGAGGTGTTGAGGTTTGAGGGCCTAAGTGGTAAAATAAACGAACTGAAAAATGAGAACAATGGCTCTTATAACTAAATGTTGAGTGTAGAATGGGGCAGTTGATGTTTTTGTCAAAGCTAGAAAGAAAGATAAGGAATGAAAGGAAAAGCGCACTAAAAATGCGAACTTACGACTGGCAAAAGTCAACAGAAAAAAACAAAAGTAGATATGCGAATGTCTTAACAAATAGGATAGTAACATAATGAACACGAAGATACGAAAAATTCCAACAATAGGAAGATCTAGCATTGCAAGGGAAATTATGAATCACCGCAACTCATATATGTTGTGTCGGGGGTGATCAATTAGACAGTTGGAAAAAGGGGTGATCAATGAATAGGTTACTTCTCTCGCCTTTTGTTGGTCTGAATTTTCAAAAAAAACAAGAGGCCACAAATTAGTGACCAATTTAGCATAAACTTATATTGAATATTGAACCCCCCTCTAAAAACCTATTTTCCCTATTTCTCCTAGTTTACACTATGGACGGTTAGAGCTGGGCGAAGCTCGGATATATATATATATATACATATACATGTCAGAACACATGAATATAGAGAGAGAGGGGAGATAAACATCGTAATCAGAATAGATTGAATGGATGAGAATCCTGCCATCCAGAATCTGCAAAAGGATTTGATGGAAGGACAAATGTTGGCTTAGGAAATCCGAGAAACATAGTCAACCATAAATGATTCAAGAGATGAAGGAACAAGCCTGAAAGTCTGACTATAAACGTGTTAGTTCTCTCCCTTGCACATTCAGACATGTATAGAAGGAGGGGGGTAAACGAGAAGTGTTGGGCGTGTTCCGGTATGTCAGCCTGTCAGTAATTCAGACATCGGTACTAGAGATGCTCGCGCATCTAAAATGTAAATGAAATGTCATCAGCATAGTCGCGAAAAGGATCCTTTAGAAGGGAGTTAAACAGATAAAAAGGTGTATTAGAACACAGCCAATATAGGATATGTCACTTGTGTAGAGACGGTGATAGAACTGTCAGTGATATAGTTAAATATTGCATGACCAAGAACAATCCTCACCAAAAATAGAGGAGTAAAACAATATGTAAAATCCACATTTCCCTACCGTTATTTGAACTCATGATCGCTATCATGGTGTGTTACCACCTGCGCTAAACTGACAAGTCTTACATACATCCCAAAATCTATAGTTGAATTACGCAAGGAAGTAGAAGTAGGACCAGAGTTTGACTCTGGTGCAGCCAGGCTTGTTTCTTCACTGTTTTCCTTATTATTTTTCATTTCCTTTTTGTACGATCAACGAAGATAAGCAACGTCAAGCCCGGTCAGTACCTAGATGGGTGATCGCCTGGAAATACCAGGTATCACAAACAGATTGGGGTCATGTGGAGAACATCCCGTATCGATCTCGTTAATCCTCCTAAGAGGTAACACACCTCTACAGTACACTTAATGATGCGAGCCAAAGGACCGCCTCCCTACCCCTCGGAACCCACTGACTGTCCTGGCTGCGAGCGAAAAGAAATGAATGAATGAATGAATTCTCGAAACCTCTTTTTCTTGTCTTCTTAGTTCTTCATGTTATTCTCTTTTTCATTCTCTTTCTCCTTTTCCGAATTCTTTTTCTCTTCTTTCATTCTTCTCCTTTTTCCTCTTCTCCGATATTTAACTCGGTTTTTGTTCTCCTCCTCCTTAGTGGCATGCTTCACCTTCATTTCTTCTCTTTTCCTCGATTTCCTTCCTTTCAACGTGCCTCTTTATCTTCTCCTTCCGCTCAATCTTAACTCGTTTTTCTTGATTGTTCTAACAGACCCCAGTTTCTCCTTCATTTCGACCTTCGATTTCTCAAAGTACAAATATTTGTCGAAAATGTGCGAGGCAGAGACAGCAGCCTCTTTCCCTTTCTTTCGCTCTGTGTCTCTCATCTTTACAGCTCTTACTTCCTGCACATAACAAAGGAAGTGGCTGGACATGTCAACTGGCAAGTGAATAGCGAGAGGGTTTTAGCGAAATCAAACAGCAGTAGACTTTCACTGCACCAACAATAATCAAAATCACGCGCATCTATAGGTCTGGCTGGTCAGGAACAGTGAACACAATCGGAAAATGAAAGAATCTTTTTGATTTAGGGGATCGTTCTGAACATAGGTGCGCACATAACGTGTTATTTTACAGTATTTCTATGCTTATAAACGGTAAAAGAAAAATAGCAATGTTGTTATTTTCTTTCTTCGCAGGTCTTCTTTATATCCCTCCTCCTTGAATCTTGCATGGGTGAGTTCCACAGAAGACGTAATGGCATATTACGTGTTTGGAACGACTGGAACGGTCATAAGTCAATGCTTCATTTCATTTCAGTTTCTCTCTATCTTATTTATTTCCTTTATGTTGTTTCTGTTAGAAACCGTCAACCAAAACTGTCACCAAAACTGACAACATTTTAAGTTGGCCTGGCTGGCTGGCTAGCTGGCTATATATGTATCAGACGTACAGGCTGTACCAATGGAGCTAGAGGGCTGAAACAGATTTGTTAAGCCGGTTCAATTCGCAATGTAAGTGTATGCTAAATTGGTCTCTTAGTTTGTGTCCGGCACCATTGACGCTTGGTTTTTGAAAATTCAGACTTTTTAGTGATCACTGCCCAACAAAAGCGATAGAAGTAACTTATTCATTGATCACCCGTTTTTCCAATTTTTTAATTAATCGGGCTGTTTAACAAAATGCACTATGGTCGTTTGTTTGTGTGTTCATTTGCTGAAGAAATGAGGGTACAGAAAACTGGCGTTTTTTGGGGGTGGGGTGGGGGGTAGTAGTAGCTTTTGCGCTCAGCTGGGCAGTATCATCTTCCGTGCCAGAATGTAGGTCAAACGGCTGACCGAGGGAACAAAGAGAATGCGTTCGACCAATCAGCTCCGCCGCGTAGTGAATACACTTTGGTTGAAAAGGTCTCCCCGGAATGTCGGTCAAAATGGAGATGACAGAGCATTGCACAACGGGTGGATTTGCTGTACGCTGATTGGCTGAGAGGAGGCAAAGGGAATGTTTTGAATTTTGGGGGTGACTTTTCAGTTAAGGGCTAGCCGCTGACCGCGTGGGTGTTAGGTCTTGGACCATGAGACTGCTACTAAGAAGAATAACCGTTGACAAAGGGACGCGACGATGAAGAGAGATCACAGGAGACAGGAGAAAGAGAAAGCGAAGGGTAAATGTAGCAAACAGCAATTCGCTTTGCTGCCGTCGCATTTTTATCGGGCAGTTTATAAAAACGAATTCCTATAACACCTATTTTTCGCATTGTCTCGCTATCTTTCGATATGACCAACCTTCCCACTTTCAGCTGTGACCCGAAGATCTGGCGGACCCGAATAAGAACCAACGACTGCCGTCCACGTCTCGTCCGGGACCGGAGTTTCCACAACAGTAATATGACGGTGTACCACACGGGTGTATTGTTATAAACCATTTCTGGTGCCGTCGACCAGTGCACCCAACAAGAGTGCATCTTTTGGAGCCTGGGTTATGTCTTAAATGCATTTCATCACGATCACAACATGGGGTCCGAAAGAAAAACAACACACGATCACTAGACGAGCCACAGTGAAATGAAAAGAAGAAATTATGAAAACACAGAAGATGAAAAATGACAAAACAATCCACTAGGACATCGTAGTTCAGATGATGAAAAAAAGCTTGAAGCTTCAAGAAAAAATGTTTTATGAAAAAACAGAAAGACGGATCTATAAAGAAAGAAAAAAGGAAATAAATGGAAAAAGGAAAACAGTTGATGAAAGAAATATCGCCTGATATTAACACCAACACAGGGAAGTAAGCATTTTTTTTCCTTTCAATTCTTGGACACGTTCCTGCATTTATCTAAAAGTCACATCTAGTGAATCAAGGTTTACCATTTTTTAGAACTCTCTATGGAATGCGAACTGTTTCAAGTGGTTTTATTTTATTTTCCTCACGGAACTTGAACTTTCGATATGCTTTTTTTTGTCGCATGTGGGAATAAGAAAACATTTTTTAAAAAGACATGGAACGTTTCATTCAAGGCTTGCACATTTACGCGAGTGACGAATCCGTGGAGGGAAACAAACAGTGGATCCATACAGGAGAAAAGCTCTCCCACGTGGCCGGAGAGAAAGACGACACAATGGTTCCTTTTATTTCCGTATAAACATCGGTGCCGGGCAGGTTCACGGATCAATCAGGAAGGAAGGAGGGTACAGAAGACTGGCGGTGTGGAAATGGTATTGGGTTTTGTGCTCAGCTGGACGGTATCAATATAGGTCAAACGGCTGACCGAGGGAACAAAGAGAATGCTTTCGATCAGGGCGCCGTTATTTAAATCGAGAATGGGGGGGGGGAGTCAGTACGGCCTAATTTGAACTGCTGCAATCACCCTACTAGTCACACTTTCAGTAAAGCAATTAGGAACAGAACTCAACCAACTCGCTAGATGTTCAGCAAAAGAGAATGCAATACCCTGATTGAACCGCGAACCTGCCCGGCACCGATGTTTATCGACAGGAATAAAAGGAACCATTCCCTTGAAATAACTGGATGGTGTCGTCTTTCTCTCTGGCCACGTGGGAGAGCCTTTCTCCTCTATGGACCTCCACATATCCATCTCTCCTGTCAATGTGCAACCCTGGAACGAGACGTTTCATGTCGGCAGAACATATACAGGGCGGTTATACTACAGCTGCTGCCAACACGGGCTGCTGCCAAAGGACGTTGGTCACGTGGCGGATTATATTGAGTGACTACCCAGTCCTGTATTTCTTTTTTGGTTAATGAAAAGTCTTCGTTATTTTAAACGATATTTCATATTTACCTTTTTGTTTTGTTAGTTTCTTCTTTCTTTCTGACTATCTATGTATTTCGTTTCATTTCTTCTTGCTACTTTACATTTTTGCCGGTTTAGTGGGCATTTCCCCTATCTCAATCAATGTAACTTCGTCGTCATTGTTTCGCACTGGTCCCTTCTCGTTTCACCCTTTTTTCTATACTTTAATGTATGTATATATCGTCGTTCTCAGCTTATACCCTCATCGAGGGTGTGGCTGGGTTAGGCACCCACGGGCAACTGTCAGTAAGACCCACTTCCGTCTTACCATGCCTGTCGAAGATTTGTTCTGCTTACGGTACCTGGTATTCCCCAATGGTCACCCATATAGGTACTGCCCAGCTATACGTTGCTCAACTTTGATGATCGTACGAGAACCGGTGTATCCAACATGATTTGGCCATAACCTCGGGGAGAAATTACGCAATCCTAATCCGTGTGCCGAGTGCTTAGCGGTGAGGCATTGAGTACCATTATTAGGTATGACTTGGCAGTGGATTGAACCACGACCTAACTCTAGCATTGGGACACGGTGAAATCTTCTTGATTGTATAATCTCTTCTTTTCTGTCGTTTTCTTTCTCATAGCCAGTGTCGTTTCTTGTTTATTTTTTCATATGTGTTCCTTAAATATTTATTAAAAATTATCTTCTTTTTATGAAGTGAACCTTATTTTCATTTCCACTTCCTTCTCCAATTCATTCACTCTTTACTTTCATAAAATTACGTTTCTATCTTGATTTCAGGTGTTACTTCTTATTTTTGTCTTTTTCATACATAGATGTTGATCTTTATTTTAATCTAAGTTCATTCAATTTAGGCTCACTTATATGAGGTATTATTACTAAAATCAGGATGACAGATACACTAGTAGAACATTTAATAATAATTAATAACATTTCATTTAACAGATTTAAAAAATAATATTAATTATATCAGGTTCTGCATCGCACCTCACTTTCTCTCCCGATCCTTTTACATATCCCTTTTTTCTTCTAGATTGTTATTTTTCCTCAGAGGCTTTTTTTCATCAATGTTTTCTTTAAATTGTATGACTTCCAGTTCTTTACTTCAACTTTATATCTTTAATTCATTGATCTATTATATATCCGCAATGTATGTATTTATGTATCTATTTGTCTTCCATTCATCACACTATTAAGAGTTCAGTACTATGGCTACATTGGAGCGAAAATGATTAAAACAAGATGAGAATTCATCTTTGACATAAAACCAATATAAATGATCCGAGCTAAATGAGTTCCCTGTGTTTTCACGTACAGCGCGTCCACAAATCAACAATGAATCAAAACAAAACTGATCGGTATAAACGTTAGAGCTCCGTAAGTTGCCCAAGCCTCGTCGAGTGATGTATGAATGAATTATTAAAATCTGGTGGAATATACTGAGATTTGACTTTGCTACTCTTTGTATTTATGAGTTGTTATTTACCTCTGTCAACGAAGTTGGAAATACGTATATGTATTTGGTGGCGTCTTTCCGTCCGTTCGTTTGTTTGTTTGTTCATTTGTTTGTTTGTTTGTTTGTTTGTGCGTCCACACGGTATCTCCAAACGTACTGAATGGATTTCAATGAAACTTTGTGGAATTGTGGGAAATGGGGTAAGGAAGGGTGGGTCAAATAATTTATTTTGGATTGAGAGATATTCCTCCGTTTTCCCTATACATTCATATATGGGGAGGTAACTGTGAATGGATTCGCCCTAAAATGTAATTATTTCTCCCGTAGCCTATTGTCCACCCTTCCACAAAGCATTGTTGACATTTTCAAAGGTTCTCAGTTGTTTTCAATTAAACATTGTGAAGTGGCTGATAATAGGCTACGGAATAAGTGATTACATTTTGGGGCGGATCCATGTACAATCACTTACCATGACAATCGCGTTGGCAGAGGTATGCGCTCTCTGAATACTTTCTAAATGGCAAGTTCAGTCGACATTCGGACGGAATCGTAAAAACTCAAACAGCACTATTATTATTTGGGACAGAGTTTAGCTGTTACTAAGGCAATCGAGATGAAACAACAGATGACAAGTTTGAGTTAACAGCTTTTGAAACATATTACCATCGCCGTGTTTCGATTTCAGCAACAAACTAAAATTGCTCTCCGTTCAACTCTATGTGCTCACATAAACATCCAGAAGAATCAGCATCGTTGCAATAAAATATTGTGTTGTAAGCATCGATAATTTTGCCGACTCTGCAATCAAAGGGCTTTGAAGATTACACGATTCGGAATGAGAAAAGGTTAATAACAACAGCTAAAGACTACAATGGAACTAACACGATAGGATTAGAGAACCAGGAAACACAACAACGAGAATCCAAACTGGGAAGAAAAACAAACTCAAAGAATTGCAGATCAGACGACTTAGACATGGATACGTAGAATAGACCAACAGAGAGAAACCTATTAGCTCTAAGTAGCAACACAGGGGGACGACATAAGAACCAATTATATAAAGGCTGAGATAGGTAAGACCCCACAGAATAGCAAATGTAGAGTATGTCGAGATGAAGATAGGACAGACAATCAAATAGTAAGCGAATGCAGCAAATTAACTAGTACCACACCGAGAATGACTGGGTAGGAATATGATCCATCGAGAACTGTGCATTTTGACCCTACAGATCAATGATATATGCACAACCAAGAATCCCTAGAGAACGAAACACAAAAATCATTTTGAACTTTGGGATTCAAACAGATCACTTGATCTCAGATCACTTGACCCACAGTTGAATTCCAAAATAGCAGCACTTAAAGTTCATAGAAAAACCGGCAGCAATGTGTTTCTTGTTTGTTTTTTAATCTGAATGGTTTTTATATATGATTCAGCCTGGTTGCCAAGATTCTACACAGAACAAATAATAACTTCCACTTTCCTATAGACTATAAGGACAGATCAACCCACTCAAGCCAGGGTGATAGATTTGACTATAATACACATTGACTAGAAAATATAACATATAGTTGATGTGGTATTTTCAGAGGATCACTGGTTAAGACTGAAAGATAACGAGATTGGAAAATATCAGTACCTTGCACGAGAATTGCAAATGTTATGTACTTAAGCTGAAGAGCAGTGCCTGTAATTATTAACACACTTATTACTATACCAAAAACGATTGCAAAAAAAGTTAGAGAATCTGGAAATCTATATAAGAGATGAAACTAAACAAACCACTGCATTACTCTAATACTGAGGAGTGTGCTGGATGATTCAGAAAACTTTATGCCATTTAATCCCGAATGATGATAACCATATCTCGTTAGGGTTAACCTGCAGATATACATTAGCAGTGGTAATAGTAGTTTGCAGCAACAAGATGATACATATGAACAGAATGAAAAGACGGATAAGTGCAATAAAAGAAATCGTAACTCGGTACAGGGTTTTCCATGCCCTGTACCGTGTCGTTGGGACACCCGTCACAGGTATGTCTTGAGCGAGATAGCCTGACAGAGCCCATTCCAGGCTTGTTCAATCCTACTTTCACCCCAACACGGCATGCTGCCAAAAGACTTTGATCACATGACGGTCTCTATTGAGTGACTAACCAGAGCTGTTTAATTTGATTTGTATCCTTAATGCTGTTTATGTTCATATATTCATGTATATA
>VCCN01004182.1:3596284-3609655 GCA_006491835.1 Architeuthis dux | reverse complement strand
TTGTTAAAGTTATTTAAAGTGTTCCTGTAACTACAAGCTTCAATTTTTTAAATGTTTGTTTCTGTATGGCTTTCACTTTCTATAAGTGTTTTTCACTGTTTTTCTATTTTTTGTATTTCTTTCTTTTTTTGTTGTTTCTCCCTTTTCTTCCTCCACCTTTGTTGTAATTCGTCCGTTTTTGTTTATTTTCCTTTCTTTTATTGTTATTGTTGTTGAAACTCACTGTCACATGTTCTGCCATGTTCTTTCCTTGTCTAATTATTTTCATCTTAAAGGGGCCCCATTTTCTGTTGAACAATTAACAAGGTCCGATCAATCGAAACTGCAGTTTGAACCTGGTCACGGCACCCTGTTCAGCCTTGTAGCGTAATGCGAAGTATTACGGGGTTGAGTCGATGTATTTGTTGGTGTATTTGTTGCATCCGCAAGTAGCGGCCTCAATTCCGAACTTGTTGTGAAGCCGGTGTATTACCTCTTTCGTGTAATGCTCGTGTGTGCAGATGCATCCTGAAATGTTCGTTGTGTTTTCAAACTGTGCTGTATGAGAGAACACTGTAACAGTCGGGAAACGAAGCTATGAAAAGGAATTTAATAACTTAAAGAGGAAACTGGATTCATTCTCAAAAAGGAAAAAGTCCGATTATAAAATAAACGGATATTTATTTGTCCTTCTTCGTAAGATGCATTTGGTTTTCATAATATCCCCAGAGATGGGACAATGAGTTTCGGATTTGCAGCGTAGACAGTTTGCATATATAGTCGTTCAGATTAAAACAAACGATCTCGGAAATGCAGATACTAGTAAACACCTTTAAGAGGCAGGATTCTAACTGCCTCTGGCCAGTCCCGGGGCCAGAGGTGGATTGACTTTCTACTACCTCTCCATATCCCGTTACAATCCAAGCACACACATATTTATGTACCAACACACGTTTCGAACACTCACAAACACACACGTTATATATACTAACGGTGATGTCCGTAGTAATTAACATATATATTTAGAGGTTTCTAAAGCTCAGCGGGCGATCCTTCAAATAGCCAGCAATGTAGACATCCAGACTACACAGAGCCGTTGATATCTTAGTAGATGTCAGCATGCTGACTTCATCTCTGCTAATATCTGGGAAAGGAACACAACAAACACACTTACACACATATATACTTACATACATGTGTAACTACGTATACGCACACATATGTATACATGCATACTATGCACTCACTATAATGTAACGGGACCCCATTTTCCGTAACCATGTGCCTTACATTTCATCTATATTCTAATAGAAGAAGAAGAAGAAGAAGAAGAAGAAGCATGGGAAGAAGAAGAAGCATGGGAAGAAGAAGAAGAAGAAGAAGAAGAAGAAGAAGAAGAAGAAGAAGCATGAGAAGAAAATAATGTTATCGAGAGAAAGAATAGCAAAGAAACCGAAAACAAAAATATAGAACAAAAACATATTCAAGGAAATTATGTTTACAAAAAATTAAGCAAACAACGAGTAGATAAGAGTAAAGAATAAAAAAATAAATCTAAAGGGAAAATCTATAATAAAGTCGCATAGAAAATCAAATTATTTCTGATCAATAACACAGCACCACAGATTTGTAAGGCCCAAAGTTGTAATGAAATTCTGTATCTCGTAATCTTATCAGTGAAGGTTTGGTTTAGGGTTGTGTATAAACGATACGTTGAAGTTGTGGTATCAGGCTGCAGAAGATTTTGTTTGTTGTGGTAGTGTGTATGTGCTTACTAATAATGTATCAAGAATACATTCCCTAACAAGTAACCCTTGATATTCGTTAGTGTCCAATATGACCTTTTATGTTGCAATTTCTTTAGTACATATCTCGTAGATCACAGAAGTTAAGCAACGTTGAACGTGGTCACTGCCTCGATGGGTGACAAACTAGCAGCTGTGGATCATGATGACAGCCTTCCGTGTCGACGTTCTTTTGTTGTTTAAATCCCCGTCCCCTAAATAGGCTTCTAGTGGGGGGAGGTCAATTTAGATTGTAAGTTCATGCTAAATTGATCCCTAGTTTGTGCCTGCTTGCTCTTTGAAAATTCGGACTTGTTAGTTATCCAACAAAAGGCGACAGAAGGAGCTTATTCATTGATCACTCTCTTTTTAATTGATCACCCCGACACGGAATGCTGCCAAAAGACGTTGGTAACATGTCGATTTCTATTGAGTAACTAAGCAGACCTGTCCTCTCTTATGTTTTCTCTTATCCAGTCCATCGTTTGTCTTTCACTGAATTATCAACACATACAATATTTATGAATGTTTTAGAGAATAAATTTCGAAATGAGGAGACACACAATTAGAATTGAAGAAAGAAAACTGAATGAGAATTTGGAAAAACTTGTTGATAAGTACAGGAAAGATAGGGAATATATTTTGGACGTAAACGAATGTGATATTATCTTTGAATCGGTGATTTCTGTTTCAATGACGAGATTTAAAAAACAACTGAATATATCACAATTCAATTTCCTATACCTTTTCCCGAGCAAATTAAATAGTAAAGCAAGCAAATTAAAAATAAGGCAACCAAATTTAGAAATACGCAAAGCAAATTAAAAACCACGACAATCAAATTAAAAAATAAGGCAACCAAATTTAGAAATACGCAAAGCAAATTAAAAACCACGACAATTAAATTGGAAAATAAGGCAACCAAAAGTACGCCATACAAACTGAATCCTGGCATAGATTTTAAATTTTCTTGGCGTATTTTTCAATTTGTTTGACTTTGTAAAAATTTGATTGACGTAGTTTTTAATTTTACACGGCGTATTTCTTGCTTTACTTTTTAATTTGCTTCTCTTATTGGGAAACCTTCCTATCTCATCTCTCTATCGTATGTCTAGTCTTCTCCTACTGCGTTTGCTATTTCTAAGCCACCAATCTGTGAACGCTGATTGTACATTATAGATTATCTTATTTTGTTGAGTTACATGTTGATTTGTTTATGCTAGGTGTTTGCCATAACTGCCTCTAAACGTTACTCATAAACACAAGTATTTAAAGTGTTTTCAGACATAAGAATCATGCACATATGGAAGATTTGCAATGATTGGCAGCATCTGTCATGAACTATCCTTGGTACGACTGAAATGATTTGGACGTAATTACAAAATTGTAGCCATGTCTGTGTATAGTATTGCCTACTCAGAAAGTGAGGCGAAACATATTGAGTAAAAAACAAGCCACCAATTATCGTGGCCCAGTGGTAGAATGCTCGTGTCCGGTTCGATAGGCAGTAGTTCAGTCGACCGCAGAGTTATCCACATGACTTTAAAATGGTACTCAATGTCTCTCCGCTAAGCACACAGCACAAGGACTGGGATTGAAGAACATCTTTCCGAGGCTATGGGGTTACGCCCAAATCACGTTGGGTACACCGGTTCTCGTAAGATCATCGAAGTTAAGCAACGTTGAGCCTTGTCAGTACCTAGATGGGTGACCATTGGGGAATACCCGATGTTGTAAGCAGAAATAAGCTTGTACAGGCCTGGCAAGCAGGCAATGGGTCTTTCTAACAAGTGGGGTACGATGATACATACATACATACATACAAAAACAAGCAAGACTAGTTTGAGAATCTTCCAAATTTTGTTTTATTTCTCCTTTCTGTGTTGTTTTCATTTTTCTGTTCCACCAATACGATGTCGCCCGATTACACCTATCTCTTCTACATCGGCACATCTAATGGTCCTTAGCTTAGAATACTTGAACATTCTAGCTTTAGTTTTAAGCCATATCACCACACTGACTAAATACGATTTGCCCACTATATGACTAAAATATCTCCAACTCCAATATGATGCGCATGACATTAACCTGCAAACAAAAAATAGGAAAAAATACGATTATAGAAAAATGTCAGATTTTAGAACCTGAAGATTTAAAATCTGTGTTTCAAGGGTAACATTTTTAGGGTTTGGGTGAAAATAAGATACAATTTGAAATAGTGATAATCCTTGGTTATTTAATCCCAAAATACGATAGCATAAAGACTGCCCAGAGTTTTCCCCCTTGATGGCTAACAATGGCTAGATTTTTCATTTTTTATTTAAAGCTAACTTTATCGATAAGCATCGCAGAAGGTTAGGATTAGGGTTATGATTAGGATTTCGAGAAGGATATCTAAGTTTATCAATGGTATCTTATAGCTAGAACAACAACGTTATTTGAAAGGTACATAGCCGGAATGAAAAATCCTGCAATCTTTTAACCATCAAGGGGGATAACATTTGGCAATCTTTATGATATCGTATGTTGGGACTAAATAACCAAGAATTACATAAATGGACAATACATAGGATATGGATGTTGTAAGGAAAGACGAAGAAAAGCATAATCGATGAAAAAGCAAAATAAACAAGAAAAAAAGGATAAATGTTTGACATAGTCACGCTAACAATAACTATAACGTATATTTGTGAACTTACGTTTTGTAATTTTTATAAACCTTTTTTGAGTAGACATTACCAGTAGGTAGTCCGTCATTTTTATCAAATCACTCGTTATTGTACACGTATACATACTGAGCATGGCAATATCGACATTGACTAGTACACTTCTGTACATATGAATATATCTGTTGTCTATTCTTGTTTTTAATTGTATTATTTTCTGTAAAAGAACAATATCAATGCATATTGCAATCTAATGTAGGTTATTATTCGAAATTGATGCACTTATATCAATGTTTTCTTTGTCGGAAGGGCGCTTAAGTCATTACTGTTGATTTTAACCAAATGTTAAGATATGTGATTGGGGCCGATATAACGAGAACCCATTCTACTACAGGACAGTAACAGCATCAAAACTTGTAACAAAAAAAGCTGACGACAGAAAGGAAGGTAATCGAAATCCGCTGTTTAGATGTTTTTAGATATTTTCATCTAGATTTAAATATTTTGGGTTGTGTCTAGATGTCAGACATTGCTATTTAGATGTTCTTTAATAAAATAACATGTTTATGTTTTTGACTCTATTTTAGATGTACACCTGACAATAAATTTGACATTAAACCTGACAATAAAGTTGGCATTTTATCTTTGTGATCTTTTGATTTAGGTGGGAAAAGGTAATAATTCACCAGTGAAAACAATTGGTAGTGAGTCCATTTAAGTAGGTTTCTCAAATGAAATGTAACATTATACTGCTTCATTAAACTAAATTAAATTAAATATTAGAGACGGGAACATCATTTGATGTATTTATGTATATATATTTATTCATACATTGTTTCATAAAATAAAAACAAGAGGAGAAATATAAAGCAAATAAATATAAAGGAATAATTAAATGAATACTTTTAAATAAAACAACTCTTCTTTAATAATTTAATATTTTTTGCATGCTTTCCATCCTTATAAATGTAGGCATCGGCGTATTATACGATTTTCTATGGAAACTTTTGCAGACAAGTAATATTTTTCAAAGAAATGACAATTTTTCACTGGAAACCTTGGAATATTTTACACAAACGCGGTACTTTTCTTATTATATTTACTTATGTAACAACAATGTCAAGATTCAATTACAAAATATTATTCAGTTAATGTGTCAAATGTGAGGATTGAAATCCTGGATCAATTGTTAAAACCTGGTTAGGTATGAACAAAGTGGACGAAAACTTCAACACGTGAGCAATTTAAAAATCTGAAAGAAATCAGCGTATTATTCGATTTTAATAACATTTTCGATACTAATTGATTAAAGGACGACTTTAAAAAAAAACATATTTTCCATTCCACATTTCGGGGAAGAAGAATCTTTTTCATATGATTCCTACCCCACCTTTTATTAATTTTATTTTTATTTATTTCATATAATCATGCTTTCGTTGATTTTTAAACATTTTACAGATATATCCCTTGAGATACCTATTTTAGAATAATATCTAGGAACTGCTGGAACGGAACTCTTACTTTGGGATTAAAAGAAACAGGAACATTAAGTGAAATGATATTTTTTTCGGCAAATCTTTAGTTTCATTCGATTAATTATAATTCAGGATTTTGATCTGTGAAAAACATTGTTTCACTCAATATTATTTATTCAAAAGATGTTTCATCATTTTATCGATTATTCCGATATTTTTGAAATTTTTGAAATGTATCATTTTTATTCTTTCTATATCGCGGTTCGACTGAAACTTTTGTTTGTTGTTGTTGTGAGTGCAGTTGGGGTCATGTATTAACTAAGCTGATACCAACTCTATTAAAGACAAAGTTTTCATAGTCAATTTTTTTTAACATTATCGACATTTTCTTTTCATTGCTACTTGTATTTTTATGGTGATATTACGGAAGTAGTAGAGGTAACTCTGATTTGGTGAAAACATTGCCTAAACTTGTTTACGGAAAACATAACAAATATTTTTTCAATAGAAACTTTCGCAGACACGGGATATTTCTTTTTTTAAAAATACAGTTTTCACTGGAAATATCTGGAAAGTTTTGCACACACGCGCTATTTTTTTTATTATACATATACTTATGTTAATAACAAAATCGAGATTCAATTATGAGATATTTTCTAGCTTAATATGATAGAAAACAATACGTTAATATGACAAAAATATAATGTAATACTGTATAAAAATTGATCCCACTCCTTCCTTTTGTTTCTTTTTATATTTAACATATTAAACAATATGTTGATATGACAAAAATATAATTGAATACTTTAAGAAAGAGACCCCTCCTTCTCGCCTTTACTGAAAGAGTGGTAAACCAAAGTGTGGCTGCTTAGTTAAGGGCGAGGATTCAGCACATAGCCTCGCCCCCAACGTTCAACAGCTCTGCATTTTGACGCATATACCTGGTAATATAACCATGCTTGAAGGTTTCCATCATAATTAGCATCGCTTAATCCAGTGTTTCCCAAACTATTTCTGATTACAGTTCTCTTTTACAGCAGATATTTCATCAACACCCTAACACCCCATGGCCTTTCAGCGTCCCTTAACACCCCTGCCTTCTAAGGCCCCATACCACTCCATTGCTTCCAGCGCTCCGATTGAGTCTTCCAGCGTCCCATTACTTTGGGAATCACTGGCTTGATCAATGATTCAAAGAAATCTTCCTTATTTTTTGATGCAGTTAAACCTTCTATAAATGTACGGATGGAATTTTCATTTAAAACATGATCGCATGATTTACTTAGGTGTAATAAGTTGCCATTGATTCTGGTAATATTTCAATGTTTTCATATCATTTTAAAAGTATTATGTTTAGAGGACGTTTTCCCACTGTCTTTAAAGGTTTATAAGACTTGATAGAAATAGTGATGGTATAACTAGGCTGAACATCGCCCCGATTCCATATGCTATAAACGTGTTGGTGTACCAACAGAAATAAACATATTTTCATCGATTTGCATACAAATACATACTAGTACATCTTATAACTTGCATGAAGTACCGTATTTCCCGGCGGCTGATAAGATGCATTTTCTTCCTCAAAAATGTCCTCACAAATCACCCCGCGTCTAGCACTCGGAGGTAAAGTTGTAGGGAGGAGTTTGCCAACCCTCACGAACTCCAGTCATGAGTTACAAAAATGTTTTTCCCAAAAAAGTATCAAGCTAATTATAGTGTGCTTCTCGCCGATTACAGCGTCTTATCAGCAGGGAAATACGGTTATTATTGCCAGAAGTATCACTAATGTGAGAAGTAGTGGATTAACACATTGGGTTTTGCTCTTATTTCGGATTCGGAGTTGTATTTTCTTTTTATTTGTTGCAGGAAATGTCACCAAATTTGGTCTTGTCTTAAACCAATAATTGTCTTGAATATGAGGTCATTCTACATTCAAAATGTTGTTAGTTGAACAATACTAAAAGAATTAATACAATTTTTAACAATATTCTACCAAATCAGAACTGTACACATATCTAAAATTCGAAAATGTCTTTGAAAATCTGTCGATATGATTTTTATCGCGGCTTCATCTGATTTGCCTTCTATTGATGTGTTCAAATTGATTTTTTGATAATTGTTTGCTTAATCTGATTTACCGTCTGATATTGGCAAAACATCACAAAGATTGCAGCAATTTTCTTTCGCTTTTTAGCAGATGCTTTATTCGTTTATAAGCAATTATTCTTTTTGTTGTTGTCGTTACCCCAACGAAATGTCTTAGAAATCAATTATTCCTACTCACCCCACCCAGCCTTTGTCCAACGCCACTGATACAACATGGCGAAATATCCATTTTCCTATCATTTTGTGTAATAGTTGGACTGTTTTCCTCGTCTATGCTGTTGTTTTTCTTAAGTTAAAATTTGTTTTAGATATAAAAGCCGAACACCGTATTAAAACCGTATTAAACATTTCATGGAAAGCTGAAAAATGTGCATTCGTTCTTAAATGCGTGCACAAAACACAAGTGAATGTGTAATGAGCATTTGTCTGTGCGCGACATCACAGCAAAGGAAAATTGTGAGTATTTGTGATTATATGAGAAAATATCAGTATCCTTTACTCTTTGTACTTCAGGCGGGGATAATAGTCTATACCAGGCACAATGATTAAAACACCTCGTCTAACAAAATTCAGAGAACAATTTCTCCGAATTTGTTTTCTCCTGCAACGTTATTTTCTCTCTTATATCTATTTATTTATCTAATCGCCAAACTGTCCATTCTTTAACACAAGCCAACAAATGAAATCACATTATCTCATTAGAAACCTTACAGGAACAAATAATAAAACAGTCTGAGAGAAATGAGTAAGATGGATAAAATAGGAAAACTAGCTTTTCTTCAGTTTTTACTAAATTAGAAGAATCTTACTTTTGAGTTAATTTGTTTAATTTGTTGTCTTCATTTTGCAATGCATTCTCTTTCGGAAAAATAGAGCATTCAGTGCATTCATCAAAACACACAGAACAAAATGATATAAAAGATGCGTTTACGAATATTTACCATATGTAAAGCTACTAATGATTTCTCTGATTATGATTTAAATAAAAGCAATAGGATTATGTTAATCAGATTATGAAATTAACTGTTCATTGTAAAACTTTACGAAATAGTGTCTGAAGCATGATTTTCAGGGCCTATTTTATTATTATGGAAAATTATATTAGCGGTATTCTGTATCTGTAAATGGCAGCTCTGTAGAAGGTGTTTTCACCTATTTAGATATCACTATTGTGTTCTACTTTCGTGTATAATTAGAACTGTTAATCTCCTGTGACCTGATATTTGCGGCGGTTTCTATATAGTATATAGGAACTATATAGTATTTAGGAACTACACCTACAGTTTTAAGGGTTCGGCAATCTTTTTGCCTCCGCAGGTCGGGTCACGTATTAATGAGTGGACGGTGGACCAGATAAATACCATTAAACAGCTAGAAATATGGGAGTTATCCAAATTTTTCCTCAAATCTAGAGAATAACCCATGCTAGAAAATCATGTTTGCTTAACCAAGAATGCTAATTTATGATCAAAGAACTCAATTTAGTCGCAATGTATTTCAATCTAGGCACCTTTGGAATCTATTACAAAGACACACAGATCTTCACAACATCAACAGTTAACATAGTATCGAAATATTTTCTTGCGGATCAGTCGAAATCCCTTCACAGGCCGGATTTGGCCCGCGGGCCGTAGGTAACCTACATCAATAAGTCTAAAGAATAATGATGAAAAATCATTTATTTCGCACAACACCTATTTGTTCATCAACATAATCTTAGTTCTTGTTGTTTCACTTCTCCATTAATCACAGAGATTGAAATTATACAATGACAATTTCAGATCAACATTCAGCAAACAACTACGTGTCAGGCTTATTGATCCAACCTCATACTGCAGTAATTTAGTAATTTCTCTTTTGTAACATTGATTTGTTTCCAGTCAATATTCATGAGGAGTAGAAGTGGCTGTATTCCTACTTACATTATTTGCTTGAATCGATTGATTTGTTATTTTCTTCTTTGGTTAAGTTTTCTGTATCTAGAAGGGAGGACGGTAGTGTTGCATTTTCTTTTTTCATCATGATAATTTTCTGCTTCTTCACATTTTTTGTCGATTGTAATTATCCTTCCATTTGTTGACGTATAATGTGCTGCTAACTTCTCAGTTTATGTCTAGTTTCGAAAACCAACCTCAAATCAAGATCTATTTTGCTTGGTCAGGAAGTCTTTGGCTTGAACGTTGATTTCTGGTTTTATATTTTTAACATTCTCTTCTTGTATCTCTTTCAAAAGGGCAACATTTAAATTAAGATTACAGCAGTATTTCTCAAACTGTTTCATATTTATCCCCCCTTAAGTCTTTATTACAAAGTCTCATGCTTTTTATCAAAATAACATCTGCCGATCTAAACGTTAGGATTTTCTAACTAAGTATTATGTTTATCTGATATACCATTATTCATCATAATCATGACCTGTGGTCGATAGTTGTAAAAGTATAGCCCGTGAACATGGCAAAGGTATAGAGTGTTTCTCTCAATTGATGACAGTAATCCGAAGAGCATCTATGAAGTCTCTATCATCATTAAAAACAAAAGAAAATGGACTAAGCAATAGATACTGGTTATATTATATTTAAAACTAGGGATCGAATGCTGAATCCGGACCCCCGCAGTTGATTTAACTCAACAGCGCAGATTTCTAGGTTACATTGTAATCAAAACTCAATTTAATTAATAAGTTTTTTCAGATTTTGTGATACTATTTCTTCACAATATTCTTTTATATAGTTATAGGGGTCTGGATTCTATGTTTCATCCTTGTTTCGATTTAATTAAATTAAATTGTCATAATCAGTGTAATCTGAAAATGTGTGCTTTTGACTTAAATCAATGTTGTGTTCCGGATTCTACATTTGATCCCAAACTAAAGAATTTGAGGTCTGACAAAATCAACATAACTGAGATAAGATGTAAATTGAAACCTTACTCTTATTAAATAGAAGATTTAGTCGGAACTTTTCGAAGTCTTTGCACCATTATTTTGGGAACAGAAAGACGACGCCGCAGAGATGCTCTGGATTAATCTAACTTATGTTTTGGTGGAATTATTTTATAACTCTATCTTACACTGTGATTGTTTTGGATGGTTTCAACTCTTACTCAGATTTCCAATTCTTCCAACGTCTTTCGAAGGCTCCTCTGGATTATTCCAAGTGCGCCAATAATCATGGGTACAAATTTCACTTTCATGTTTATTAGTTTATTTTTCAATTCTCTGGCCAGATCAAAGTATATTCATAGATTTTAGTTTCTTTATATTTTATTCTGTGTTGCGCTGTTGGAGCGACATCGGTATCTCACAAATGTTTCTTTTGTTTACGATGACTAGATCTGGAATCGGGTGATCTGTTTGTATTTTAAAGTCTCGTGGAAACGTAAGTTTTATTTTCTAGGCAAGGGGTAGGCAACATATGGCCCACGGGCCAAATCTGGCCCGCGATGGTATTCCGACCGGCCCACGAGAAAATATTGGGGTGCTATGCTTATTTATTATGTTTTTATGATGCCTCGATTGAAATAAATTGCCACTAAACTTAGTTCTTTGATTACTAATTGGCATTCTTGGTTAAGCACAAATGACTTTCTAACATGCGTCATTCATTGATTTGAGGCAAAATATAACGGGATGCAATTAAGTGGATAATCCTCATATTTAAAAAATGTTCATGATTTTTATCTGTCTCACCACGCACTCCTCATTACGTGATCCGGCCCACAGAGACAAAAATGTTTACCGATCCCTGCTCTAAGACATATTCTATTGGTTTGATGCACAATTCCCAGAGAAGTATCTATCGTACTCAGTGATATATATATGCTGTGATATTTCTGAGCTCTTTTGTTGATTTTATTAACTGTAGGATTATCGGTTGCATCTCTATTGTCACAGATGTGACACTTAGCATTCTGCTATGATCTATCTATATTGGCATAAACATAGTTCGTTTTTATAAAATTATTCTGTGCCGCCGTTGGTAAGGATTCAGTTTCCTTCTTCAAATTGCCTCTTAGTAACCATATAATCTGGTCTGCAATTCCTTTTATCTATCTCTCTAGAATGTCTTTCCCCATTTATGGCTTCACGTTCAAGTGTTTACTGATCCATCAAATGTTCGTTTGTTGTTCTGCAATTTCTAACTTCCAATAATCTGTTTTGTTTACTTTTCAAGCCCATTAACCTTTTAGAGGAAAACATACTTAGTACTTACTAGGTCTCTTCTCCCCTTCATTTTACAAGTATAATATCACTTCGTCGTTCTTCTACCCATATTGCTCACTTATTCTATGGTCCAGTGTAGGAAGTCTCCTGAATATGGATAGCGCCCAAGTGTTTATTCTTTTGGTCATAGTTCTGATATTGAGTCATTCCATTCTTTTCAATCGAATGTGCTCCTAGTTTTCTTTTCAGATCGGTTTCCTCATGATTTCCCTGTTGCATAGTTGAATTCCTTCACTCGCATTTTGTTTTCCTCATCGCAAATATTTCTCAATTCCATTCTCTATTCCAATGCACTGGCTACGTATTCTGACCACTTGTTAAACATTTACATTTTATTTTTATTTGACAAAACAAGTCCATGCCGTTCCGATACAATATACAGTTTAGTCTTTCTGGTGATTCTCCATCCACCTTTGCAATTCCACGAGATGAGTGGAGTTTGAATCTGCAGCAGCCAGGCTACTACTACTACTACTACTACTACTACTACTACTACTACTACTACTACTACTACTACTACTAGTTATTATTATTATTATTAATATTATTATTATTATTTATTATTATTATTATAACATTCTAAATCATGAGTACACTAATTATCATAAATGCCTACTTATTATTCGAAAACATAAAAACAACCAGTTTCATGTTCTCCGTCATTTTCCCAACATCATCATCAGCAGCAGCATTATCATATCCTTTTTCCTTTCCTTTTCTTCCTCTTTTCTTTCCTCTTCAACTTCCCTTATTATTTACAGCCTCTTTTCCTTACGCTCTTCCTTCTTCGAAATTCTCTTCAATGTAATTAATATTTGCCCGTCTAATAATTCTCATACGGATCATAATCTCCATTGATTACTTATTATTACGCACACGCTCAAATCAAAGTTACCGATTAATCAATTAACCAGAGAATAAATCAATAGATCTGATTGATCAATAGGTCATGTACACTCAATATCATTTCCGTCCAGCAGTACTGTATCAAAGACAAGCACCATCATTAACTTCAAAACTAGGGACCTCGTGCACTGGATGGCACATTGGTATGTAGTTCTTCCTTTACCGATGGAACTTCCATTCCAGGTGGAAAGAAGATTTCGATTCCACCGTGCAACGCTATTCTTACTGATACT
>VCCN01004182.1:3562222-3576240 GCA_006491835.1 Architeuthis dux | reverse complement strand
CCTAGGCAGAGACAGAGACAGAGGGAGGAATATCATAATGAATCACTGAATCGAAAAACCGAGATCGAATTTCGACGGACTGTGTTAGTGTTTACTACTGCACTACTGCATTTGGGAAAAGTATGAACCTGCCGAGAACGTTCTTGAACTCCAAATAATGTTAGACGAACTAAATGGAGAAGGCAAGTAAGTAGGTCTTCATATGAACTTCAGTAAAACCATTATTATGTACACCAAATATGTTGAGGTCAAATAAACAACGATCAAAGTCGAAAACGCGGAACTAAAGACAGTAGACCACTACATCTACCGATCCTAAAAAGAAGAAAAAAAATCAAACGAATAATCACCATAGGCGGGCAAGCGTTCGGTAGAGCAAGATCAACATTCAAGAAGAAATATCCGAGTAGTCTTGAAAAGAAGGGTCTATAACAAATGCCTCTCCCCGATAGTCACATATGGAGCTGAAACGTGGAACCTAACCAAATGATTGGCACTCAGACTAAGAGCTATGCAACGTGCACAAGAAGGATCATGATTGGCATCACATGGAGTGATCACAAGACTGCACTGTATATTAGAGAAAAAAGAGTCAGAGATATAGTATTCATTAGAAAACTCAAATGACAATGGGCAGGTCATGTTACAAGAATGCCAGACAACCGCTGGACATCACGACTCAGAACATGGATCCTCTCAGAGATCAGATGCGGTACTGTGGCCGACAGACAATAAGATGACATGACGATTTAGACAGGTTCAGGAGATATCGGCGCCGCGACGACTGCGTTAGAGAGATCTGGCGAATCTTGGAGAAAGCATATGTCCAACGACGAACGTTGAATGGATGTTGCTGCTGCTGCTGCTGCTGATGATGATGATGATGATGATGATGAACCTACACCCTTGCACTCCATTATATTATAGATATCTTGACAAAAAATATCTGTTTGCTGGAATGCCACGATAATTGACGTTGGAATGAATGGACGAATGAGCAATTTGATAAACAACTCTCCCATAATTAAGTCGCCTAACTTGTCCTCATATATGCAGCATGAAATATACTTTAACTAGTCAATACCGGTAAAATATAGGACAACTTCTTGATCGTCCTAAGACCCCAAAAATGGAGGGAGGTACAGGAGACTGTGGTGTACGAGAGAGGAAGAGGGTGTGTGTTGCCAAACCCTGAACGCTATTTTCGCTTTTTGCCTTTTTCGAAATGGCCAGAAATTGCGTAAAGCGAACGTTCGAGAAGTGGGGACTACCTGTATTTGAATTCTATTAGTTGATCTTTTAAAACTTGTTTCAGTGGAAAAGTCCATTGTTTAAATTGTGGTATCACGCATACTGGCTGCATAAATAGAGCTTAAGGCTGAAAATGTAAACATTTGCTCCTTATTATGTTTAGAAAAACGTATTATTGTTGTTTTTTAATCCCCCTCACCGAATATGTTTTAGTGGGGGTTCAATTTGCAATGTAAGTTTATGCTAAATTGGTCCCTTAGTTGTTATCCCTTTTTTGAAAATTCCGACTTTTTTAGTGATCACTCTCCATCGAAAAGCAAGAGAAGTAACTTATTCACTGATTACCTCTTTGCCCAATGTGTTAATTGATCACCCCCAGCACGGTATGCTGGTCACGTGACGGTTTCCTTTGAGTGACTAACCAGTGTTAATGTTATTGTAATAACTTTAGAACAACACTGAACAAGAATAGTGTAACATAACATAGCAAAAGATCTCAATGCAGTGGCACAACATAGCTGTCTTCAGTGACATGTATCAACATGTAACTTAACTTTGTAAAATAAGATTGTTCAATTTTGTCACTGTTTTTCGTCTATTTTATGTTAAATATTTTTGTTCGATGTTTTTTTAAGTTTTTTACACTAATATTAACACATTGTGAAGAAACGATTTTTTCTTACTGGTTCCGTTTTCTTTATGAGTTCTCTCTTTTTAGAAGTCATTTATAACTTCTAGTTAAACAATTAGCTCGTTATTAGAATTAAACATAGTGATCTCGCTATTGATTCTCAAATAAACATAAAATGAACAAGAAAAAATACCACCGTCAACAAAATCCACTAAACATTATTTTAAGAAAGGAGCTCAACTTATGCTGTTTGCGTTCATTTACGAAAATCTTTAGTGTATGCATAAACACGTAAAAGAATTTTTAAACTTTCAAAACGTTGTATCCAGCGTTTTTCAGAGGAATGTTCGCGACTTGGTGTAATACAAAATGTTTTATTAACATTGGTTGAGTCTGACAAATGGTGTTACAACATTAAAATCGTCACTTTCGGTAAAATATTTTTTTAAAAATATTTGCTCGACACCGGTGTTAGAGATTGCGAAACTAGCGGCCTAAATAGTGTAAATAAATAAATAAATGAGCACTGTGCGGGGATCGAACCCGCGTCCACCTTTACTTTATAATATTAGATAAATCCTATCAGACAAATGGATCCCAATTGAATTCTTGCCGTCATTACAGTGGATCAACATATTATTCAGTACCGCATGCAATGTCTCTTGATCAAAAGAGCGAATGGCTGCAGTGATGTTTACCTTCACTTCATCCACATCACAGGAATCCCCATAGGAAGAGATCGGAACGCATTGATCTGGAGACTGTGGTTGCCAGGTGACCTGATTAAACCGAGAGATTATTCCGTCCGCGCGAAACCCCATTTCTCAAATCACAATGTTCCTTCGCTCCAGTCCAGGAATGGGAAAGTGCTGCAACATATAGAGCTAACATTCCCAGTTTACAGATACGGTGCTCCTCGAAGAAATATTGACCAATAATGAAATCATTAGCAACACCATACGCTACGGTCACTAATACAGGATGCACTCCTCTCTGAGGCAGTGTCTTCGGATTCTCAATTTTGCTTCTCCACATTCCCTGTCAAATCAACGTGTGCCTCATCGGTCATTGTGACCTTGTTTATGAAATTGGCATCGTCATTACATTTGACAAGAAACCACTGATAGAAATCACGTAGCTCCACAAATTCACTATCGTTCAACCTGGATTCTTTAGAGCCACAAGTGTAGACTTTAGTGGAGTATAGGCCCTAAACTCCTTGGAGAAACACCAGTTTACACTCACAGACGACGGACCGATTTAGTTTGACTTATTGCGAGTGTAGTAGCAACAGCTGCAATTGTCGCAATTGTTCTCACTGTACGGAGTCGCTCATGTGAAGTTGCCTGAACAATTCAAGTTTCCTCAAATTTCCGAGCAAATGAGAGGATCATTTACTGAGAAGGGGACTTGTCTGCCAGGAAACTGTCTTCGGAAGGATCGCCGGGTTTGAATAACTGAGGATGTCTTTAAATCTTGTGTACATGTCATAGTACCCCATCATTTAAAGCATTCAACTAATCTAAACTCTTGGGATATGAAATTATTCCGTGGCATATCGTATGCCTTGTCATGACTGGTATTGAGCCAATAACACTACATAAAAACTCAAGATTGGCGTAGAAGATAGAGACAACACCCAGAAGAAATAATATTTAAACTTGATTATGTATATCTCTCTGTTGTGTTCGAGTGAAAAATAACATTTCCTTAAGAACACTCAGTAACTTCAAAGGATATAATTAATCACAAAATCTAGTCACGCTAAAACTCAGACGATTTTTATAACGCACGCACCCGATCAACGCTGTAGACTTCCTTTTTTATGTTTCAGAATGAAAAAACTGTCTAGAGTTAGTAATTAATTCAAACTTACATAATTATAACAGGCAAACACACGATACTTAATCTAAGCAACAGTCTCTACAGCGGTAACTCCCCCAAGATCCATTTGCATATTTTATTAAAGTACCCCGTCCAATTGTATCTAGCCTCTCTGCCACAGTCACACAATCAGCAACTAAACAAATAACAGGATACCATCATCAACCTTTTACCGCCGTTGGTTGACATAAACCTCCCCAAGATTCGCATATAATCTCGGGGGATCCACGTCGTGAGGCGTGTTTTCCAGCTGTTGTCTGGCATTCTCACAACATGGCCTGTCTATTGCTCTTTGCTCATTGCTCATTGATCCACTTCCGGCTTGCCAGGCCGGTCGAAGCTTTATTCTACTTACGACACCTGGTATATCCCAATAGTCACTCATCTATGTACCGACACGGCTCGACTTTGATTAACTACGGTGATCTTATGAGCACCAGTATATTCAAAGTTATGTGGGCATAACCCCTTAGCCTCAGCGGAAAGAGGTTGCTCAATGCTGAGTGCTTAGCAGAGAGGCATTGACTACCATTTTCTAAGGTCTTTTGTATGACTTGGCGGTGGATTGAACCCCGACCTACCGAACCGAAGGAGAGCACACTACCAGTGGGCCACGTTGATCGGTAACGAGGGGAATAGACAACTATAATCATCAATATAAACAGAGGGGGCATGCGAAACAGGACTATATTCATGTAACATGTTTTGAAGAGCCTGTGCAGTAGAAATGTAGGTAAACATTGGGTCATTGCATTGTATCAAACTTCGTCATGGAATTCGGTGCCAGTTCCGTGGACAATTAACATTAAGTTCCCTCTTTTACAATAGACGAAAAGGATTTTTGATGTTAGTAGATAAACTTTCTGTCCGAAGAAAACAATAAAGGCAGAGATGAAACAATATATCGATACATCGATTGGCAGGACAAGTCATTGGCAAATTAATTGCTTGATTAATGGATAAAAAATGTAACCCACTTTTGGAATGTTTCTATTCCCCCATATAGAAGACATTCTTTGATTCCAATATAGATGGAAAGGAAAATAGTCAAGTGTATCTAATGGATTAAATAGAAGCAATATGCTTTCTTTCAGATGGACAATTAATTTGTTTGAACGCCAATTTGAGATAGAATGCGGATATATTATGGGAAGTGGAAAGTACCTAAATTGCGTTTGTACAACTTTTCCCGGTTAACTACTTGCTAATTGCCTAAACCTTTACATCAAACCTCCACGCTTTTCGAGACTAACATACTGAAATCATATGTCCCAAACCTCAATATTCCTTTGTCCATTCCAGGAATGGGAATCTGCTGCAACATGTAGAGGTAACATTCCCAGTTTACATATACGGTCAGTTTGTCCTCCTCGAATACTAGAAACCTCTGATAGAAATCACGTAGCTCGACAAAGTCACTATGGTTCAATTGCTGTACAACTTGGATATTTTAGAGCCACAAGTGCAGACATGTGTGGAGTATACGCCCTAAACTCTTGGAGAAACATCGGTTTACACTCACAGACGACGGAGGGACTTGGTTTGACTTATTGCGATTGTAGTACCAACAGCTGCAAATGTAGCAATTGTCTTCACTGTACGCTGTCGCGCATGTGGAGTTGCCTGAACAATTTAAGTTTCTTCAAATTGTCGAGCTAACGAGAACATATACTGAGAATGGTCTTGTCTGTCAGGAAACCGTCTTCGGAAAGAACGCTGGGTTTGAATAACTGAGGATGTCTGGATATAGAGCTTCATCACGTTAATACTTGTTTGCATGTCATAGTGCCCAATCATTACAAACATTCAGATAATCTACACTTTTGGGATATGTAATTATTCCGTGGCACATCGTATGATTGGTCATGACTGGAATTCAGCGAATACCAGAAAGATTCGGCGTAGAGGATGGAGGCAGCACCCGGAAAAACACTCAGTAACTTCAAAGGAAATAATTAATCACAATGTCTAGTCCCTCTAAAGCTCCGACGGATTTTATTACGCACACACCCGATTATCACTGTTGACTTCGTTTTTTATGTTTCAGAATGAAAGACTATCTAGATTTAGTATGTAATTCAAACTTACATAATTATAACAGGCACAAACACAATAACTAATCTAAGCAAGAGTTTCTACAGATGTAAGTCTCCCAATATCCATTCGCATATGTTATTAAAGTACCCCGTCCAATTTTATCTAGCCTCTCTGCCACAGTCACACAATCAGCACTAAACAAATAACAGGGTATCATCATCATCATCATCATCATCAACCTTTTAACATTTAAAACGTTTAAGGTTTGACATAGACCTTTCCCAAGATTCGCCATACCTCTCGATAGTGGGAGTCGCGGTGCCAATATGTTCTGAACTTTTCTAAATCGTCACGCCATCTTATTTTTGGCCGGTCACAATTTCGCATATGATCTCGGGGGATCCACGTCGTGAGGCTTGCTCTGTCCAGCTATTGTCTGACATTCTTGCAACATGGCCAGCCTATTATTCTTTGCTCATTGATCCACTTCCGTCTTGTCAGGACGGTCGAAGCTTTGTTCAACTTACGGCACCTGGTATACCCCAATAGTCACCCATCTACGTACTGACCAGGATCGATTTTGATTAACTACATAGCCTCTTAGCCTGAGCGGAGAGAGGTTACTCAATGCTGAGTGCTTAGCAGACAGGCATTGAGTACCATTTTCTAAAGTCTTTGGTATGACTTGGCTGTTGATTGAACCCCGAACCGAAGGGGAGCACCCTACCAGTGGGCCACGTTGATCGATAACGAGGGGAATAGACAACTATAATAATAAATATAAACAGAGGAAACTTGCGAAACAGGACTATATTCATGTAACATGTTTTGAGCAGACTGTCTAGTGGAAATGTAAATAAACGTAGAAACATTGCATTGAATCAAACTTCGTCATGGAATTCGTTGCCAGTTCCGTGGACAATTAACATTAAGTTTCCTCTTGTACAATAGACAAAAAGGATTTTTGATGTTAGTAGCTAAACCTTCTGTCCGAAGAAACCAATAAAGGCTGAGATAAAACAATAGATCGATACATCGATTGTCAGGACAAGTCATTGGCAAATTAATTGCTTGATTAATGGATAAAAAATGTAACCCACTTTTGAAATGTTTCTATTCCCGCATATGGAAGACAAATTCTTTGACTCCAACATAAATGGAAAGAAAAATTATCAAGTGTATCTAATGAATTAAATAAAAGCAATATACTTTCTTTCATAGGGACAATTAATTTGTTTGGACGCCAATTTGAGATAGAATGCGGATAGGTTATGGGATGCGGAAAGTACCTAAATTGCGTTTGTAAAACTCTTCTCGGTTAAATACTTGCTAATTGCCTAACTCTTTACATCAAAACCCCATGCTTTTCGAGACTCAAAATGGATATTGGATTGAATTGTGTTTTACTGTAGATGCCACATGATTGTATGTGTTAAGGTCTATTAGAAACCGTCAACCAAAACACACCAAAACTGTCAACATCCATGCTTGTTTTTTGAGAAATTGAACTGTGTGCACTGTCCCAAAAAGTCGAGAGAAGTAACTTATTTAATGATCACACCCTTTTCCAATTTTTAACTGATCGCCCCAAACACGGCCTGCTGCCAACATACATTGGTCATGTGATAGTTGCTATTGAGTTACTAAACAGACCTGTCCTATTAGTATAACATACATTTACTGACAAGGCGAAAGAAGAACTCGAAGGAAATGGATATTCCCTTAGCTTAATGGAGCTTAAAATTGTGTCTGAAATCACTACTGTTGGCATGTTGAACATACATGCTAGCGATTGCTATACGGAGAGTTCTTTGAAATATTCATTAAGCTTAGCCTAGCATGAGACCATCGATTAGATTCAATAACATTGCTTTGCGAGGCAAGTTTATATACTATTGTTCTGGAGCAGTCACCCGTAAGATAATCTAAGAGTTTCCATAACCATTTTCCCAGCGTAGAGAAAAATAACTCCTTATTTTGTTAAATAAAATGCTTGTGCTATTTTATTTGCACTTACGCAACAAAGTAAACTCAAATATATAGGATGTCCCAACAATGATGCAACCACCTTTTTGACAACTTGTATGTAAACTATTTTAAATCTAAAAACATTTTTTAAAGAACCAAATCACAGTAAGATTACAAAAATATGTTAATTACACATACATTTTAACTTGTGCAATAGATGTTCAAAGTGATTTCCCTTAACCTGGATGCAGGTTTGTACCCGTTACATTACATAAATGTTTCACTGCATTGGAAAACGATATAGCTTACTCAACACAAAGGAATGGATGCACAGATGAGGCTAGCACATGACGGAACCATTTCAACTGCTAAATACAGTTTTCTCTGGGTAAAGTGTTGCCACGTGACTAATAATATAGCATAGGATTCATGCGCACGTGAATTCTACCCTTTTAACTTCAGAGTTGCCTCAATTATGAAACGCCCCGTATATTCTAGGTGAGGTTTTACAAATATTTTTAATTAAATATATATTAAAATATTTCGTATTCCTTAGTGCAAATCAGCTATAAACATGCGAAGCTATTTTTAACTAAACAGTGCTTATAAATTATTATGTCCACTTCTTCGTCATACAACATGCTGTACCACGTTTTTACCGTCATATCATATATTATTCCTTTCGCTTATATCCAGGGCAAAATATAGTAAAATGACGCAATAGAAATAATTCATATTGAGTGTTATACTATTGATTTATTCCAGAGCATGATGACATTAACACACATTCATGCATCCAAATACATTTCAATAAAGTTATCCAAAGTACATTAGCACGCCACCTTCAGATAAAAAAGCATGATCAAAATATTGCTTGTAGCTTTTCATTACGGATTATCACATTGGCTTTACAAGGATAGTGTAATTTGGCTAGACAATTTGTGTTCGTTGTTCCCTGAAATTCGTGTATCTTAAATGCTTGAATACCTATCGGGTCACTACATAGTGCGTGTTATAGAAAAGACAAATCAGTACTTCCAAAGCACGACTCGAACAGACAGTTTGAAATATTGATTAAAAATCGTTAAACGTCACGGATAACCGTGGCCAATTGGTAGATTGCTTGCGTCCGGTTCGGTAGGCCATGGTTCAATCCACCGCCGAGTACAAATACTTAAGAAATGGTACTCAATGCCTCTCTACTCAGCGATATGGCTAGGATTGACGAACCTCTCCCCGAGGCTAAGTGGTTACGTCCAAATCACGTTGAATACGCCGGTTCTCATAAGACCAGCAACTGAAGAAATGATGTATGGAAGTAGATTTGGATATGTTGATTTAAAGTAAATGATCACAAGAGACAATGACTTATTTTTTAAATGTCTAAATAAAAGCTGCACAAAAACAAAGCCAAAGCAGAAGCAAACACATGCACACACCGAATAAGCGGGAGCGATCGGGAATCAATGATTTGTAAAGATACATAGAACTGATCACCCAGGCTCAGTGGTAGACTGCACTCCTCCGTTGGGGTAGGCCGTTGCTCAATCCACCGCAGAGTAATACCAAATACTTAAAAATGGTAAACAATACCCCTCTGTTAAGCACTCAGCAATACGACTAGGATTGACGAACCTCTACCCGACGCTAAGCGGTTACGGACAAATCACGTTGGATACACCGGTTCTCGTAAGATCAAGTTAAGCAACGTCTGTTATGATATGTGTTTCCGGACACCTGGGCGGAAATGTAAGCGGACCCAGTCACCTCAGGAAATAGGTATATTGTCTAAATATTGTCAGTGTTCAAAACAGGAAATGGGGACCGTTGATTGACACCTTGATGTAACACCACGTAGGCGTTAGAGAAACCTATAAAGCAGACCCGAACAGCGTAGCGAACGGAGCAGACAGAAATCTCGACACTCAAAGAAGAGACAGACATCAAAGGATCCGAAAGGCACATGACCGCTGTCCCTGTTGGGGACAGACTGGTGGTTCTCCTTATCATCTCTCTCCCACTCTTCACTCTCCGGCCGACAAAGATGTATGTTGTGTAATAAAAATATGTCCAGATATTTTTTACAAGCAAGTCTTCGGGTTTCCTTTATGATGAAGTCCAGGACATTCAACCGCTATGCAACACGTCGAGCCTGGTCAGTACGTAGATGGCTTGGCATTTGGGAATACCAGGTGCCGTAAGCAGAACGAAGCTTCACCAGGTCTAGCAAGCCGGGTAGTGGGTCTTACTAACAATTGAAGATTGAGGGTATAAGCGGAGAATCATGATACATACCTGCACACATGCAAAATCAATAATTTTCCTATATTTGAGCCTTGGCCCAAAATGCAACACAATTGTTAAATCCTATATTTGTTTATATCCACTTAGTACAAAGCCGTATATACATTTTTATATACTTTAATTAGAAACCATCAACCAAAACTATCACAGACTGTCAACATAGGTTTCTTCAGTTCTTGAGCTGGTCTGGCTAGCTGGCTATGTATGTATGTACATACCGCACCAATGGAGCTAGAGAGCGGAGAATTCAAACATTCACTCTTTGTTATATCTATAAATAGGTTTGTAGTGAGGGCTTCAATTTAAAAAAGTAATTTTATGCTGAATTGTTTCCCTAATTTGTGTCCACGTTTGTTCATTTTATTCAGACTTTTAGTGATCAACACCCAACAAAAGGCGACAGAAGTAATGTTTTAATTGGTCACACCAACCCGGTACACTGCCAAAATATGCTGTTCATGTTACGCTTTCTATTGAGTCACAAGCCAGACCTGTTATTTAATAATTGTTAGCCTTTCATGATATTAACTCCTTTGGTTTATTCTTCCTATATATAAAGAAAAATAAAATAAAGGCAGATTGTTTGTCGTGAATAAGAAATCTTTACCATAAATAATGGCGTTATTCAACTTGAAATAAGACGTAGAAATATTTACATAATCAGTGTTAGTGCTTTTATCCGTAGAGTGAACATACTGGGTTATTCCATAACCTCCACCTAGGGGAGACATTCCAACTAAGCAAGCCAGTCCTGCTGGCTGTTGTTAGTGGGTTCGATCCTCATCGGATCTCCCAGTATAAGTATTAAGTAATATATACAACAATGTGGTCATTACATAATGCTAGATGTCGACCACAGTTGGGAGCAGAACTTCAATTGGTTTGGGTTTTTTCTTTTTTAGATAAGAGAAATCAAAACGATCATGAGTATAGCTCTAGCGCCATTTTGTTTGCTAAAACTCACTCTAATTCTACCAGGTAAAGGGAAATCTGTAGCGTTCAATATTTGGCAATAAGGAAAGTTTAAAAAAAGAAGCATAAACGCTTTTCTGATCCCAAATGCACTGGTTAGAAAGGACGAAAATACTATTAGGAGAAAGCTAATCAAGATGGAACAGCTACGAGCAATCGAAGGTATCATCAGGGGAGATTATCGAGAGTGTGTTTGTTTGCCTGAAAGGATTACAAATGCATTTGGAAGAGCATTGGAATGGTAAGGGATTTATGTACTATTAGTAGTTTTTTTTTTATGTTCGCCTCATTTTTTCTGCGTATGTGAATGTTTATCAAATCTATGTATACGCATATATGTGTGTGTTTATAACTGCGTATATATCTATCTCTCTCTCTCTCTCTCTCTCTCTCTCTATATATATATATATATATAAATAGATAGAGAGAGAGAGTGAGAGACATAGATATATAACCGATAGTCTATCGTAGTCCGATGATGACGGTCCAAAACTGGAAGCACACAGGCGTTCGCAGGTGTCAAAATGGTAATCTGGATCGAGGCAGTCTGCTGTCTTTCTGTGGCGTCTATCCCTTAAGGCCACAATACGTTGTCGCCGGACCTCTTCAAAGACAGCTGTTGGTCCGGCAATGAGCGACCACCAAACATATCTGTTTGCAGCAGAGGCGTCAAGTTCGCGTGGCCGAATCCCTTTTCATAGTGTCATTATACATCAGTTTGGGTCTTCCCCGTCTGCGTGGGCCGTGCTTGAGCTCACCGTACATCAGCTGTCTGGGTTGGCCGCCGTCGTCCATTCTGATGGAATGAATAGTCCAGCGCAGCTGAGCCTTCAGCAACATCGAGCCAATGATCATTCATCGCAATCGCCGCAATCTCGTGTGGAATTGTATCATCTGCTTAATATGCTGGCGATACGGGGTCCATGTTTCCCACCCATAGAGCAATGAAGAAGCTTCATAGATGAGGCTTTATAAACCTTGAGTTTACTAGACAGTCTGCTGCCTTTCTGCTAGTGGACCTTCACTCTCCAAGCGCTTGACTGGCCTTCTGGATTCCGGATGTGGTCTCTTTATCCGTCTGTGGAGATCGTCCTGCCCAGATACAACGTACTTCAGTTGGACTCCGTCAATGGTGATATTGGGTTAGGGCTGAGTTGTGTTCGGGGCTGCTTGGACCAGGACCCCCGTCTCCCCCAGATTGATTGCTAGCCTGAAAAGCCTTGACGCTTGTGTGCCGCGAATAGGGCTTCAATGATCGGTTTCCCCGCGGTCTTAGTTCTAGCGGAGAGACGGCGGAGGCCAAAGACATATACTTTCGAGCGATATCTGACGTAAACACCCAAGTCCAGGCCTCCCACAGCGTGGAACAGGACCTGCGTGAAGAACAAGTTGAACAATACGGGAGCAAGAACACAACCCTGTTTCACGCCGTTGGAGATGTTGAAGGAGTTTGTGTAGTTACCATTAGAGTGAACTTGTCAAGTCATGTTGTGGCAAGTCCTTATCAGTGTGGTGCACAAAGCTCCTCGGTGGTGATAACCTGTTCGGAAATATGCGGGCCAGAATCTTTCCAGCAATGGAGAGTAAGGATATTCCTCTGTAATTTCCACATTGCAATGCTTTGAAATCTGTAGTTCCAAGTGCTTTCTACAGTTCTGCAGGAATTCCCTATTAGACCTGACCCTATCCTCGCTGGGCGTGAGTTCAACGTCCTCCTGTGATGGCTTCTGTGATATTTGCTGCAAAGATTCCTGGTCGACACCTGAGAAAACAAAAGCTCCAAACATGTATAAAACAAATTCTATTGTCAAAATCGTTGTCATTATTAAATAGAAACATCGGAAAAAAGATCGGCTATTAACCTCCTAATCTGAAGTACAACTCATATGCCATAGAAAGATGTCGGAGGAGAGCCATCAAGATCATTCCGGGATTGGGAGGTATATCATAAACCGAAAGATTAAAACAACTTAATCTAGAGACCCTTGAATTCAGAAGAAAACGTGCTGACCTACTAGAGGTCTATAGAATCCGGAACAACATACATAGAGTGAATACTGACGTTCATTGCTCAAAATGACCTGATAAGAAAATGCTGAATTCATCTATGTGCAGTAAAACCAGCGGTCACAGCCATAAACTACAAATACAGACCTCCGCTGGTGTTAGAAAATATTTCCTCTCGGCAAGAGTGGCATACGCATGGAACAGCCTAAGTGAAAAGACGATCACATCCGAGAATATCTATATTTAAAAAAAATAATCCTTATTCTGATATCGGACATACCAAATTTAACTACCATGTTTCTTATTAGTTTAAAACCCAGCACAACTACACTGAAGCTGGCTTAATGACGCAATTAACTGCTGTCAAAAAAGTCTATTTCAAGTATATTCAAGTATATATTAAAGTATATTAACTGTGTGTGATTAAACTCTATAGAACAGAAGATTTTTCATAAAGTTGTGAAAGTGTGAAAAGTAATTTTTATGTGAACAAAGAAAGGTAATATTTTTGAAATGCATGTTTTTTATATTTTCTCTATCGAGCCTCAAGTGAAATTTAGTTTAAAATAATATACTAATGTCACGAATATGAAGGAATACTATTTACCGGGTGTATTTTTCTTATATTTTGTTTCTTTTTGCTTTCTTGATGTTTTTTCTCAATTGTAGTTATTTTGATATATGGCGTCTTGATAGTGTAGATATTCGAGAGTTGCATTATGAAGTTTACAAAAGGAATAACGTTTTCTCCTGTTTTGTGATCATCATCAATTAAAAAAAATACGGTGGTCTTTCGTTTTATGCCGATAAATTGAAAAAATTACAGATTATGATTATTTCGCTAAAATAAGATAACATTCAAGAAAGAAAAAAACAATCATTATTTCGCTTAAATAAGATAATATTCAAGAAAAAACTAACAAATGATTATTTCGCTTAAATAAGATAATATTCAAGAAAAAAA